>JACTAT010000037.1:9009471-9093443 GCA_014526335.1 Chrysaora quinquecirrha
TTTGAAGAAAAAGCGAGTTTTGAAAACCCTGATTTTAGCCAAATTTTGGCAATTTAGCAAGGCTATAGACTTGCCTTTTTGGCGATTTTTTGAGGAAATTTTTTTCTTCCAAATTAGACCTATTTTGATAGCAAAAGACTATATTTACGCCCTAGAGGCAGTTCAGGGGTTGTCTGGTAGGATTTAGTAACTATTTTTGATGAAAAAAGCGAGTTTTGAAAACCCCTTATTTTGGCCAGTTTTTGGCAATTTAGCAAGGCTATAGACTTGCCTTTTTGGCGATTTTTGAGGCAATTTTTTTCTTCCAAATTAGACCTATTTTGATAGCAAAAGACTATATTTAAGCCCTAGAGGCAGTTCAGGGGGTGTCTGGTAGGATTTAGCGACTATTTTTGAAGAAAAAAGCGAGTTTTGAAAACCCCTGATTTTAGCCAATTTTTGGCAATTTAGCAAGGCTATAGACTTGCCTTTTTGGCGATTTTTTTAGGCAATTTTTTTCTTCCAAATTAGACCTACTTTGATAGAAAAAGACCATATTTACATCCTAGAGGCAATTCAGGGAGTGTCTGGTGGGATTCAGTAACTATTTTTGAAGAAAAATCGAGTTTTGAAAACCCCTGATTTTAGCCAATTTTTGGCAATTTAGCAAGGCTATAGACTTGCCTTTTTGGCGATTTTTTGAGGGAATTTTTTTCTTCCAAATTAGACCTATTTTGATAGAAAAAGACCATATTTACGCCCTAGAGGCAGTTCAGGGGGTGTCTGGTAGGATTTAGTAACTATTTTTGAAGAAAAAAGCGAGTTTTGGAAACCCCTGATTTTAGCCAATTTTTGGCAATTTAGCAAGGCTAAAGACTTGCCTTTTTGGCGATTTTTTGAGGGAATTTTTTTCTTCCAAATTATACCTATTTTGATAGCAAAAGACTATATTTACGCCCTAGAGGCAGTTCAGGGGGTGCCTGGTAGGATTTAGTAACTATTTTTGAAGAAAAAAGCGAATTTTGAAAACCCCTGATTTTAGCCAATTTTTGGCAATTTAGCAAGGCTATAGACTTGCCTTTTTGGCGATTTTTTGAGGGAATTTTTTTCTTCCAAATTAGACCTATTTTGATAGCAAAAGACTATATTTACGCCTTAGAGGCAGTTCAGGGGTTGCCTGGTAGGATTTAGTAAGTATTTTTGAAGAAAAAAGCGAGTTTTGAAAACCCCTGATTTTAGCCAATTTTTGGCAATTTAGCAAGGCTATAGACTTTCCTTCTTGGCGATTTTTTGAGGGAATTTTTTTCTTGCAAATTAGACCTATTTTGATAGAAAAAGACTATATTTACGCCCTAGAGGCAGTTGAGGGAGTGTCTGGTAGGATTTAGTAACTATTTTTGAAGAAAAAAGCGAGTTTTGAAAACCCCTGATTTTAGCCAATTTTTGGCAATTTAGCAAGGCTATAGACTTGCCTTTTAGCGATTTTTTTGAGGCAATTTTTTTCTTCCAAGTTAGACCTATTTTGATAGCAAAAGACTATATTTACGCCCTAGAAGCAGTTCAGGGGGTGTCTGGTAGGACTTAGTAACTATTTTTGAAGAAAAAATCGAGTTTTGAAAACCCCTTATTTTAGCCAATTTTTGGCAATTTAGCAAGGCTATAGGCCTGCCTTTTTGGCGATTTTTTGAGGGAATTTTTTTCTTCTAAATTAGACCTATTTTGATAGAAAAAGACCATATTTACGCCCTAGAGGCAGTTCAGGGGGTGTCTGGTAGGATTCAGTAACTATTTTTGAAGAAAAATCGAGTTTTGAAAACCCCTGATTTTAGCGAATTTTTGGCAATTTAGCAAGGCTATAGGCTTGCCTTTTGGCGATTTTTGAGGAATTTTTTCTTCCAAATTAGACCTATTTTGCTAGCAAAAGACTATATTTACGCCGTAGAGGCAGTTCAGGGGGTGTCTGGTAGGATTTAGTAACTATTTTTGAAGAAAAAATCGAGTTTTGAAGACCCCTTATTTTAGCCAATTTTTGGCAATTTAGCAAGGCTATAGACTTGCCTTTTTGGCGATTTTTTGAGGGAATTTTTTTCTTCCAAATTAGACCTATTTTGATAGGAAAACACTATATGTACTCCCTAGAGGCAGTTCAGGGGGTGTCTGGTAGGATTTAGTAACTATTTTTGAAAAAAAAGCGAGTTTTGAAAGCCCCTTATTTTAGCCAACTTTTGGCAATTTAGCAAGGCTATAGACTTGCCTTTTTGGCGATTTTTTTAGGCAATTTTTTTCTTCCAAATTAGACATATTTCGATAGCAAAAGACTATATTTAAGCCCTAGAGGCAGTTCAGGGGGTGTCTGGTACGATTTAGTGACTATTTTTGAAGAAAAAAGCGAGTTTTGAAAACCCCTGATTTTAGCCAAATTTTGGCAATTTAGCAAGGCTATAGACTTGCCTTTTTGGCGATTTTTTGAGGAAATTTTTTTCTTCCAAATTAGACCTATTTTGATAGCAAAAGACTATATTTACGCCCTAGAGGCAGTTCAGGGGTTGTCTGGTAGGATTTAGTAACTATTTTTGATGAAAAAAGCGAGTTTTGAAAACCCCTTATTTTGGCCAGTTTTTGGCAATTTAGCAAGGCTATAGACTTGCCTTTTTGGCGATTTTTGAGGCAACTTTTTTCTTCCAAATAAGACCTATTTTGATAGCAAAAGACTATATTTAAGCCTTAGAGGCAGTTCAGGGGGTGTCTGGTAGGATTTAGTGACTATTTTTGAAGAAAAAAGCGAGTTTTGAAAACCCCTGATTTTAGCCAATTTTTGGCAATTTAGCAAGGCTATAGACTTGCCTTTTTGGCGATTTTTTTAGGCAATTTTTTTCTTCCAAATTAGACCTATTTTGATAGAAAAAGACCATATTTACGCCCTAGAGGCAATTCAGGGAGTGTCTGGTGGGATTCAGTAACTATTTTTGAAGAAAAATCGAGTTTTGAAAACCCCTGATTTTAGCCAATTTTTGGCTATTTAGCAAGGCTATAGACTTGCCTTTTTGGCGATTTTTTGAGGGAATTTTTTTCTTCCAAATTAGACCTATTTTGATAGAAAAAGACTATATTTACGCCCTAGAGGCAGTTCAGGGGGTGTCTGGTAGGATTTAGTAACTATTTTTGAAGAAAAAAGCGAGTTTTGAAAACCCCTGATTTTAGCCAATTTTGGCAATTTAGCAAGGCTAAAGACTTGCCTTTTGGCGATTTTTGAGGGAATTTTTTCTTCCAAATTATACCTATTTTGATAGCAAAGACTATATTTACGCCCTAGAGGCAGTTCAGGGGTGCCTGGTAGGATTTAGTAACTATTTTTGAAGAAAAAAGCGAATTTTGAAAACCCCTGATTTTAGCCAATTTTTGGCAATTTAGCAAGGCTATAGACTTGCCTTTTTGGCGATTTTTTGAGGGAATTTTTTTCTTCCAAATTAGACCTATTTTGATAGCAAAAGACTATATTTACGCCTTAGAGGCAGTTCAGGGGTTGCCTGGTAGGATTTAGTAAGTATTTTTGAAGAAAAAAGCGAGTTTTGAAAACCCCTGATTTTAGCCAATTTTTGGCAATTTAGCAAGGCTATAGACTTGCCTTTTAGCGATTTTTTGAGGCAATTTTTTTCTTCCAAGTTAGACCTATTTTGATAGCAAAAGACTATATTTACGCCTTAGAGGCAGTTCAGGGGTTGCCTGGTAGGATTTAGTAAGTATTTTTGAAGAAAAAAGCGAGTTTTGAAAACCCCTTATTTGAGCCAATTTTTGGTAATTTAGCAAGGCTATAGACTTGCCTTTTTGGCGATTTTTTGAGGGAATTTTTTTCTTCCAAATTAGACCTATTTTGATAGAAAAAGACTATCTTTACCTCCTAGGGGCAGTTCAGGGGGCGTCTGGTAGGATTTATTTACTATTTTTGAAGAAAAAAGCGAGTTTTGAAAACCCCTGATTTTAGCCAATTTTTGGCAATTTAGCAAGGGTATAGACTTGCCTTTTTGGCGAATTTTTTAGGCAATTTCTTTCTTCCAAATTAGACCTATTTTGATAGAAAAAGACCATATTTACGCCCTAGAGGCAATTCAGGGAGTTTCTGGTGGGATTCAGTAACTATTTTTGAAGAAAATCGAGTTTTGAAAACCCCTGATTTTAGCCAATTTTTGGCAATTTAGCAAGGCTATAGACTTGCCTTTTTGGCGATTTTTTGAGGGAATTTTTTTCTTCCAAATTAGACCTATTTTGATAGAAAAAGACTATATTTACGCCCTAGAGGCAGTTCAGGGGGTGTCTGGTAGGATTTAGTAACTATTTTTGAAGAAAAAAGCGAGTTTTGAAAACCCCTTATTTTGGCCAATTTTTGGCAATTTAGCAAGGCTATAGACTTGCCTTTTTGGCGATTTTTTGAGGGAATTTTTTTCTTCCAAATTAGACCTATTTTGATAGAAAAAGACTATATTTACCCCGTAGAGGCAGTTCAGGGGGTGTATGGTAGGATTTAGTAACTATTTTTGAAGAAAAAAGCGAGTTTTGAAAACCTCTGATTTTAGCCAATTTTTGGCAATTTAGCAAGGCTATAGACTTGCCTTTTTGGCGATTTTTTGAGGCAATTTTTTTCTTCCAAATTAGACCTATTTTGATATAAAAAGACTATATTTACCCCCCAGAGGCAGTTCAGGGGCTGTCTGGTAGGATTTAGTAACTATTTTTGAAGAAAAATCGAGTTTTGAAAACCCCTGATTTTAGCCAATTTTTGGCAATTTAGCAAGGCTATAGACTTGCCTTTTTGGCGATTTTTTGAGGGAATATTTTTCTTCCAAATTAGACCTATTTTGATAGAAAAAGACTATATTTACGCCCTAGAGGCAGTTCAGGGGATGTCTGGTAGGATTTATTAACTATTTTTTAAGAAAAAAGCGAGTTTTGAAAACCCCTTAGTTTAGCCAATTTTTGGCAATTTAGCAAGGCTATAGACTTGCCTTTTTGGCGATTTTGTGAGGGAATTTTTTTCTTCCAAATTAGATTTATTTTGATAGAAAAAGACTATATTTACGCCCAAGAGGCAGTTCAGGGGGTGTCTGGTAGGATTTAGTAACCATTGTTGAAGAAAAAAGCGAGTTTTGAAAACCCCTTATTTTAGCCAATTTTTGGCAATTTAGCAAGGCTATAGACTTGCCTTTTGGCGATTTTTTGAGGGAATTTTTTTCTTCCAAATTAGACCTATTTTGGTAGAAAAAGACTATATTTACCCCCTAGAGGCAGTTCAGGGAGTGTCTGGTAGGATTTAGTAACTATTTTTGAAGAAAAAAGCGAGTTTTGAAAACCCCTTATTTTAGCCAATTTTCGGCAATTTAGCAAGGCTATAGACTTGCCTTTTTGGCGATTTTTTGATGGAATTTTTTTCTTCAAAACTCGACCTATTTTGAAAGCAAAAGAGTATATTTACTCCCTAGAGGCAGTTCAGGGGGTATCTGGTTGGATTTAGTAACTATTTTTGAAGAAAAAAGGGAGTTTCCAAAACCCCTGATTTTGGCCGATTTTTTGCAATTCAGCAAGGCTATAGACTTGACTTTTCTTGCGATATCTGGAGAGAAATTTTGTCCCTCAAATTCGACTTGCTTTTATAGAAAATCACTTTATTTACCCCCTAATGGCAGAGCAGGGGGTATCTTGTATGCTTAGTAACTATTTTTCAAAAAAGGGGAGTTTTCAAAACCCCTGAATTTGGCCGATTTTTGGTAATTTAGCAAGGCTATAGACATGCCTTTTTAGTACTTTTTCGAGGGAAATTTTTCTCCCAAGTTAGACCTAATTTGATAGAAAAGACTATATTTAACCCCTAGAAGCAGATCAGCGGGTATCTGGTGGGGTTTAGTAACTTATTTTGAGGAAAAAAGAGAGGTTACAAAAACCCTTGATTTTGGCCGATTTTTGGCCATTTAGGATTTAGGAAGGCGATTTTTCGAGGGTTATTTATTGTCCCTAAAGCGATCTTGCCTGTGAGAAAATTAAATCATATACCCCCCCCCCTCCGAATGTGTTCGATTGGCAATTAGTAGGCTTTGACCATTTGAAGACCAAAGGGAGTTTTCATGTCCGTTATCTACACGCTTTTTTTATAAGAACAAAGTATATAAGAACATAAGGCTTAAGAGGCTGAAAAGTTAAGAACATGCTAAGAACATTACAAGGCTTTGTGAAGCTAGAAAAAAAAATTAGACTTTCTTTAGCGGCGCTGTCCTGTTCTCAATTCTAGAAAACAGGCGAACTATCAATCATTGTGAATATATGTGACATTTTTACATGGTGCGTCCCTTTTCGTAGCAACTACCATTTAATTTGAAGAACAACAGCTTTTTAAAAAGCAAGAAAATTAAGAAGATGTTAAGAATATTTTGAGCCTTCAAATCGGAAAACTTGAGAACACTGCATGGCTTTCTTCAACTTCAGTGTTCTTATAAAAAAAACGTGTATCTCATTTTTAAAATCGCTAATAGCAAATAGCTGTTCCTACGTTTTTGATTCATTTTGAGCACCCTTTTTTTTGTTCGCGACTTTCTCTTTGTATATCGTTGTCGTTCTGGCGGAAAATCGGTAAATGCTATGTCCAGTTTATCTCATTCTTTAGCTAAATTGCGGTATCAGAGCATTATGGAAAACGAAATAACCACGTTTTAAATCTATGTTTGGTTGCAGAGGATCGCGATAGCTTTTGCAAAAAGCTGCTAAGTGTTACTTTCAATAGAGGAGATTTTTGGCTGATGCAATTCGCTCTGGCGGGCATTGCTTCTCGTGATGACGACAGATGTAGCATAGTATAAACAATTTTGCTGAGCTTGTTATTGAATAACATTTTAATACAAACAATAAACATAAACACAAACAATAAACATAAATCTATAACAGCCTATTATATACAGTTAATGTGAATTAGTTGTGTTATTATAAAGTAAAATTGGCAATGTTAGTTTTGCTATGTACACAATAGAGGTTTAGAAGGCGCTGTCCAAACGATAAAACATTATTAGTCAAACATTTGTTTGATTGTTTTGCCACGTCCAAAAACAATGGGTAATGTTTCTGGACGTGGCCAAACGGTCAAACATTGTTGGTCAAATGTTTGATTGTTTTGCCACGTCCAAAAACAACGAGTAATGTTTCTGGACGTGGCCAAACAGTCAAACATTGTTGGTCAAATGTTTGATTGTTTTGCCACGTCCAAAAACAACGAGTAATGCTTCTGGACGTGGCCAAACGGTCAAACATTGTTGGTCAAATGTTTGATTGTTTTGCCACGTCCAAAAACAACGAGTAATGTTTCTGGACGTGGCCAAACAGTCAAACATTATTGGTCAAATGTTTGATTGTTTTGCCACGTCCAAAATCAACGAGTAATGCTTCTGGACGTGGCCAAACGGTCAAACATTGTTGGTCAAATGTTTGATTGTTTTGCCACGTCCAAAAACAACGAGTAATGTTTCTGGACGTGGCCAAACGGTCAAACATTGTTGGTCAAATGTTTGATTGTTTTGCCACGTCCAAAAGCAACGAGTAATGTTTCTGGACGTGGCCAAACGGTCAAACATTGTTGGTCAAATGTTTGATTGTTTTGCCACGTCCAAAAACAATGGGTAATGTTTCTGGACGTGGCCAAACGGTCAAACATTGTTGGTCAAATGTTTGATTGTTTTGCCACGTCCAAAAACAACGAGTAATGTTTCTGGACGTGGCCAAACAGTCAAACATTGTTGGTCAAATGTTTGATTGTTTTGCCACGTCCAAAAACAATGGGTAATGTTTCTGGACGTGGCCAAACGGTCAAACATTGTTGGTCAAATGTTTGATTGTTTTGCCACGTCCAAAAACAACGAGTAATGTTTCTGGACGTGGCCAAACAGTCAAACATTGTTGGTCAAATGTTTGATTGTTTTGCCACGTCCAAAAACAACGAGTAATGCTTCTGGACGTGGCCAAACGGTCAAACATTGTTGGTCAAATGTTTGATTGTTTTGCCACGTCCAAAAACAACGAGTAATGTTTCTGGACGTTGCCAAACAGTCAAACATTGTTGGTCAAATGTTTGATTGTTTTGCCACGTCCAAAAACAACGAGTAATGCTTCTGGACGTGGCCAAACAGTCAAACATTGTTGGTCAAATGTTTGATTGTTTTGCCACGTCCAAAAACAACGAGTAATGCTTCTGGACGTGGCCAAGTGG
This sequence comes from Chrysaora quinquecirrha, assembly GCA_014526335.1. Lineage (NCBI taxonomy): Eukaryota > Metazoa > Cnidaria > Scyphozoa > Semaeostomeae > Pelagiidae > Chrysaora > Chrysaora quinquecirrha. Next base: position 9,017,690 of record JACTAT010000037.1, read on the forward strand.
TCAAACATTGTTGGTCAAATGTTTGATTGTTTTGCCACGTCCAAAAACAACGAGTAATGTTTCTGGACGTGGCTAAACAGTCAAACATTGTTGGTCAAATGTTTGATTGTTTTGCCACGTCCAAAAACAACGAGTAATGTTTCTGGACGTGGCCAAACAGTCAAACATTGTTGGTCAAATGTTTGATTGTTTTGCCACGTCCAAAAACAATGGGTAATGTTTCTGGACGTGGCCAAACGGTCAAACATTGTTGGTCAAATGTTTGATTGTTTTGCCACGTCCAAAAACAACGAGTAATGTTTCTGGACGTGGCCAAACAGTCAAACATTGTTGGTCAAATGTTTGATTGTTTTGCCACGTCCAAAAACAACGAGTAATGTTTCTGGACGTGGCCAAACAGTCAAACATTGTTGGTCAAATGTTTGATTGTTTTGCCACGTCCAAAACAACGAGTAATGCTTCTGGACGTGGCCAAACGGTCAAACATTGTTGGTCAAATGTTTGATTGTTTTGCCACGTCCAAAACAACGAGTAATGTTTCTGGACGTGGCCAAACATTCAAACATTGTTGGTCAAATGTTTGATTGTTTTGCCACGTCCAAAACAACGAGTAATGTTTCTGGACGTGGCCAAACAGTCAAACATTGTTGGTCAAATGTTTGATTGTTTTGCCACGTCCAAAACAACGAGTAATGCTTCTGGACGTGGCCAAACGGTCAAACATTGTTGGTCAAATGTTTGATTGTTTTGCCACGTCCAAAAACAACGAGTAATGTTTCTGGACGTGGCCAAACAGTCAAACATTGTTGGTCAAATGTTTGATTGTTTTGCCACGTCCAAAAACAACGAGTAATGTTTCTGGACGTGGCCAAACAGTCAAACATTGTTGGTCAAATGTTTGATTGTTTTGCCACGTCCAAAAACAACGAGTAATGCTTCTGGACGTGGCCAAACGGTCAAACATTGTTGGTCAAATGTTTGATTGTTTTGCCACGTCCAAAACAACGAGTAATGTTTCTGGACGTGGCCAAACAGTCAAACATTGTTGGTCAAATGTTTGATTGTTTTGCCACGTCCAAAACAACGAGTAATGCTTCTGGACGTGGCCAAACGGTCAAACATTGTTGGTCAAATGTTTGATTGTTTTGCCACGTCCAAAAACAACGAGTAATGTTTCTGGACGTGGCCAAACGGTCAAACATTGTTGGTCAAATGTTTGATTGTTTTGCCACGTCCAAAAACAACGAGTAATGTTTCTGGACGTGGCCAAACAGTCAAACATTGTTGGTCAAATGTTTGATTGTTTTGCCACGTCCAAAATCAACGAGTAATGCTTCTGGACGTGGCCAAACGGTCAAACATTGTTGGTCAAATGTTTGATTGTTTTGCCACGTCCAAAAACAACGAGTAATGCTTCTGGACGTGGCCAAACGGTCAAACATTGTTGGTCAAATGTTTGATTGTTTTGCCACGTCCAAAAACAACGAGTAATGTTTCTGGACGTGGCCAAACAGTCAAACATTGTTGGTCAAATGTTTGATTGTTTTGCCACGTCCAAAAACAACGAGTAATGCTTCTGGACGTGGCCAAACGGTCAAACATTGTTGGTCAAATGTTTGATTGTTTTGCCACGTCCAAAACAACGAGTAATGTTTCTGGACGTGGCCAAACGGTCAAACATTGTTGGTCAAATGTTTGATTGTTTTGCCACGTCCAAAACAACGAGTAATGTTTCTGGACGTGGCCAAACAGTCAAACATTGTTGGTCAAATGTTTGATTGTTTTGCCACGTCCAAAACAACGAGTAATGTTTCTGGACGTGGCCAAACAGTCAAACATTGTTGGTCAAATGTTTGATTGTTTTGCCACGTCCAAAAACAATGGGTAATGTTTCTGGACGTGGCCAAACGGTCAAACATTGTTGGTCAAATGTTTGATTGTTTTGCCACGTCCAAAAACAACGAGTAATGTTTCTGGACGTTGCCGGGGTATCTAAGCCTAGTTTTGGACGGGGACGTGCCATTTCAGTCCAAAATTTGGACCCATAATTCCGCCCACGTCTGAAAAATTGTGACCCATAATTCCGCAAACCTGATAAAATTGTGACCCATAATTCCGCAAACATGATGAATGTTATGCCCAATATTCCGCAAGGCAAGGTAAAGAACATTTTCAGATAACAAAATCATCTGATGAAAAGCAAGTAATGTTTTAAGGGCAACCTTGCTGATAGTCCAAAGAGTTATCAGTTCGGACTGCACATTTTGTAAATGCTAAGCTTAATTCTTCAAAATTTCTCCAGGTTAGTACCCATTATTCTCAAATGGTACCCATAATTCCGCACATACTTCTAAAAACGATATCGATAATTCCGCACTTTTCAGAAAAAAGTTAACCCTAAATAATGGCACGTCTCCGTACCCCGAAAACTGTTAGGTTACCCCCTTGTCGAAAAGAAAAGTTTCCTCGCCTTTCCTGACAGAACAACGTTAGTGGTTGAAAAATTTGTCCTATTGTATGTATTTCAGAATTACAAGAAACAGCGAAAGCATTGGCGAAGCCAAGAGGGTACGGGGGCGGTTGGCCTCCAAATCATTGCCAAGATAGGTTTTATTATATAGGCTTATATAATGTATAAAAATGCCGTGGGGTACCACTTGGTTGATTTTTTTCCTTAGAACCACGACCTAATTTTCTTTGATCACAACCTTTTGCCAATCCAATGTTGATTGTCTGGCTACGCAACTGAGCGAAAACATTTCCAAAAATGTTTACACTGTTTCTTGCAATTTCGTACCGCTCAAAGACCATTCTTAAGTATTGGACGTGTAACGTTGTTAGCGTTGTACAGCATTGCTTTGTCACAGGTGTTATCTTGATCAAATCCTTAAGAGGGAAAGACGACCTTATCGGGGAATTCCAATCAATAAACTTATGATTTAAGAGATAATGACAGTAACTCGAGATGAGGGAATGACCCTCTCTTAATCAGACTGTTCAAAAACGACTGAATAAAATGGTTACACTTTTCAAATTCAGTCTCAATTGAGTTGATATTTTCTTCAGAAATTTCCTTCATTCCCTTATCCCATTGCATTTGAAAGCTCAAACAGAGATTCAGAATTCTCGTTATTGCTTGTTTCGCGAAACCAACTTTCGGGCTGAGTAAACAACGGTCGTAAACTTTCTCCAGAAAATCGCAATGCACAGCTAGAACTTCTTCGAAATCTTTCGCGCCACTCAGCCTCTCTTTGAATTCAAGCCCGGAGCTATGGAGAATCCTGGTCATTATGTAAACATGGAAACTCTGGACGAAATGAAGCAGCCTCGTTCGTAGGATATAGAGCTTTTGTCTTAGACGAGAATGAAGCTCGCTCCTAGAGGTCGTATCCAGATCCAGTCGGAGTTGCTCAAGTGACCACAGAGCCCGCTTTACTTGAAGTAGAAAACCAAAGATGGCGTTGTATTTATCTTCGATCTTTTTATCGAAAATAATCGTTAACGGCCATTCAATTTGATATCGCAGAATAACAGAATCAATAGCTTGAATATCTTCTCTTCGTCTTGTAACTTTACTTGATTCTGCTTGCTTAACTCCAGCAGTTAATGTCTTGACAAGTTTCGGGAATCGTAAAAATAGCGCCTCGTGTAAAACACTGGTCAAATATGACGTATTTTGCCAAATTTCGCCGTTTCGAATCTTCGTAAAAATTTCGGTGTAAAACATATTCATGACGTCACCAGCTTCCATGAAAAAGAAATTTTTCATAACGGAAATATGATAGTCGAAATTGTATCGACATTTCAGCATGTTAATAAGTGATTTCGAAGCTTGCTCGTAACGAGTATCGATAAGCTCTCGTAACGTGTTTTCGAAGATTTGCATTATCAGGAGCCTCGAAGACGATTCTTCAGTGAATTGCGACGCATTATACAGCAAAACATCATGTAGCGATTCCGAGGTATTAGTACCGGCATCAGCAACGCTGTTTACGCAGCAGATTCTTTCGTAAACCGCTTGAAACACACAGCGGAAATTATCGATAAGTAGAAAGTTAAACTGATGGTTTAAAAGCAGAATTTCTTTCGATTCAGCATAAATTTCGTCATCAGGCCGATTGGTCTTCAATGTCTTGAACCCAAGGTTTTCAAACAACTTCTCCAAAAATTCTTCATCGAACGGAGAATAAAGTTCTTTCGCGGAATTCTGCGTTGCCGCTTCCAATAAACCGCGCGATTTTCCCGCAAGTAGAATCTTTTCTACATCTTTTGCGACAAATTTCGGCACGAAAGCATCATTTCGTCTCTCGTTATTCGGCAATCTAACACGAAACATTGTATACCACGTATCAGCATCATGCTGCGGCGGTTCCGAATTCTTCTCGATAAAAAATTCCCCATCATTTACGACTGGCAGCTTTCCAAGTGAAATCCAGTTCCCGAGATCGGTTAGGAATGGCCGAATCGTCTCTAAAAATATCGGCAGTATAACAACGAGCTGATTAACGCATGCGTAACCATGTTCATCTATCCGACAAACAGCTTCGTAGAGAGTATTGATAACATGCGCCATATACTCTCCTGGTGACGTCATAGAATCGTTAGCATTTGTAACGCATGCATTGAACAGCTCGTAGACCAATTTGGTATTTTTCGTAATGCATTTAGTTGCTTCCATCAAAGTAAGCAATGTGCACACTTTCGAGCCTTTAACAATACCAGCTTCTACCTCCGAAAGTTCTCTTTTGACTCTGTTTAAAAAACCACTTATTGAATACCCCAATGCTACCAATGTTTTTAGATTGGCACTTTTGATGTTACACGTTTCTCTGACAAAATTTTTTAACACTTGGATATTAGTCCCAGTAGCTGCAAAAGATTCTAGAATGCCTCTTAAAGATGCCTGACTGGTATGTCCCATGGTAATGCCACTGCGTACTTGGTATTGTTCATTGGTAAACAAATAAACAAATGTGCTTTCTACACCCTGCAGCATCCATAACGTCTCTCTTACAATCACCTTTTCTGTCAACTTATTGATGATCTGTGTATTCAATGAGGCAGTCTGGAATGTTTGCAAAATTTTTTGACTTGACTCTAATGCATTAAAGCTGCTTTGGTCATACCCATTTTCTAACTGAGGCAAGAATACTTGATTTTCTTTCCAGTATTGTGAAATGATGTTTTCCTGAAGCCAGTTCAGATCATTCTGGTGTTCTTTGGTTTCTAAAAAAAAACAGACTTTTAATCAGATCTAGGCTGCTTTAATTAACCCTATCTTCAACTCAGAGTTTCAGAACATTCTCAACCTGTGGGGCTTATTTTCCTCCCCTTATTTATCTTAGCTCATATCTGAGATAGCACAGCCAAAATTAGAATGCATTTTTCTCTTAGAAGAAGTCTAGGGTTGGTTTAGGCGATATGACATCATGCTTAAGATTTTTCATGTGATGATGTCATTTCTTTGAGAATAATGGTTAGTTGTGAAGAGTATCAAGAATCAACATCATAATAATGAAATCATTTTGATAATATATAGAGAGCCTGCAATTAAATCCTCTCACTCATGGAAATTGAAATCAGCTGCTTCAAAGCACATGCATGATCCAGCTCCTTCAAAGCTGGTGACTTTACATAGCTCAGTACAAACAGTTTTATAGGTTCAGTGCAGCCAAGTTTGACCATACACGCATTGGTGCACAGAATGATTAGAGCAAAAAAAATCTGGTGCACCACACACACACTCTAAAGACAGGTAAGGATATTGTTTTCAAAACAAAAGGGGCTATTGCTTTCTATTGTTTTAGCCAAAATTGCAGAACGGAAGTTCTTCTGTGTGCACAACAAAGTTTCTATTTCCAACCAGGGCCATAGAATCCAAACTGGCATGAAACTAGATTGGCTTTACCTGAAAATGGTTCAGGAATTTGTGATGCTGATGTTGATATAACACCAAATGCAACATTCTGTTCTTCTAATACCATGCTTTCTTTTGCGGACATTTCAATGGAAATGTCATCATCATCACTTTCCTCTAAGGCGGATAACTGCTCGTCATTCATTTGGATCCCAATTTCTAGTTTTTCTTCTCCCTCTAACAAATATTCTGTCCAATTTACAGTGTCTTCTGGGGCAACTTTCTTCTTCCTCGTGGGAGAAAACTCTTTGAAAACTGGGGCTTGAGACAGGTTAAGCAGTACTGACAACATTCCATGATGCTCTTCGGTGTTATTCGCGTATTTACTTGCAGAAAACGGCGCATTTAAATACCCCTCCTTTATTTCATTTAAATGCTTCGCCTTGTCATGTTGACAGTGAATTGAAAATTTTTCTGCAAGGCCTTCTAACTTTCTTTTCACATCAAAGGAGTTAACATCGAGAAATCTATGGAATCTAAAGTTGGAAAGAGCAAATTCAAGAGATAACTTAAAGTTCTCTGTTCCCTTTTCAAGACCAGTTACGCTCGTTATGAGTTCTTCTGTAATTTCGTCAATAACTCCCTTCTTCAACGAAATCGGCGCCATTTTTTCAACCAAATACAACGTAGACGAATATTCGTCCAGACTCAGATTCACATTAGACTCAGATTGGACACAGATTCGAAACCCCGTCGAAAAAACCTGCAAAACCCCATAAAAATCTTACTTGTTAGAAATTTCACTCTTATTCATCATAACTACATATATTAGGCTGTAGTATGAGCAAAAAACCGCATCTCTATATCTTATGGGGTTCTCAGGAAAACTCGAGTTATGTACCCCACTGTATGGTGACGTCACTGCTTGAAACGTACGGGCCTACAGAAAAATGTTGCAAAACCCTCTTCAACTTTGATTCTTACAAATTTCACTCTTATTCATCATAACTACATATATTAGGCTGTAGTATGAGCAAAAAACCGCATCTCTATATCTTATGGGGTTCTCAGGAAAACTCGAGTTATGTACCCCACTGTATGGTGACGTCACTGCTTGAAACGTACGGGCCTACAGAAAAATGTTGCAAAACCCTTTTCAACTTTGATTCTTACAAATTTCACTCTTATTCATCATAACTACATATATTAGGCTGTAGTATGAGCAAAAAACCGCATCTCTATATCTTATGGGGTTCTCAGGAAAACTCGAGTTATGTACCCCACTGTATGGTGACGTCACTGTTTGAAACGTACGGGCCTACAGAAAAATGTTGCAAAACCCTTTTCAACTTTGATTCTTACAAATTTCACTCTTATTCATCATAACTACATATATTAGGCTGTAGTATGAGCAAAAAACCGCATCTCTATATCTTATGGGGTTCTCAGGAAAACTCGAGTTATGTACCCCACTGTATGGTGACGTCACTGCTTGAAACGTACGGGCCTACAGAAAAATGTTGCAAAACCCTTTTCAACTTTGATTCTTGCAAATTTCACTCTTATTCATCATAACTACATATATTAGGCTGTAGTATGAGCAAAAAACCGCATCTCTATATCTTATGGGGTTCTCAGGAAAACTCGAGTTATGTACCCCACTGTATGGTGACGTCACTGCTTGAAACGTACGGGCCTACAGAAAAATGTTGCAAAACCCTTTTCAACTTTGATTCTTACAAATTTCACTCTTATTCATCATAACTACATATATTAGGCTGTAGTATGAGCAAAAAACCGCATCTCTATATCTTATGGGGTTCTCAGGAAAACTCGAGTTATGTACCCCACTGTATGGTGACATCACTGCTTGAAACGTACGGGCCTACAGAAAAATGTTGCAAAACCCTTTTCAACTTTGATTCTTACAAATTTCACTCTTATTCATCATAACTACATATATTAGGCTGTAGTATGAGCAAAAAACCGCATCTCTATATCTTATGGGGTTCTCAGGAAAACTCGAGTTATGTACCCCACTGTATGGTGACGTCACTGCTTGAAACGTACGGGCCTACAGAAAAATGTTGCGAAACCCTTTTCAACTTTGATTCTTGCAAATTTCACTCTTATTCATCATAACTACATATATTAGGCTGTAGTATGAGCAAAAAACCGCATCTCTATATCTTATGGGGTTCTCAGGAAAACTCGAGTTATGTACTCCACTGTATGGTGAGGGTGATGCTACCACTTATAAGCTGTGCAATGGAGAGTTATCGCAACTGAACAGTTAAAAAGGACATCGGAGAGAATATGGCCATTTGCATTTTTTATTGTCAATGAATCAACATCTCAATGTTTACAAAATTGAATCAACCATTTGCATCAACATAACATCAACATAACTAGAAATCGTATATAGAAGGCAAAACAGAACAGAGAACAAACAGATTTCACCTCGGATTTCACTGACCTTCCTCCTATACTCTCCTACAAAGCATTGAACAGAGGACTAATCAATCTAGCTTTAAAAAGTACATGTTTTTGACATTTGACATATGCTGGTAACAAGGGACATTTCACTCACGCAAATGGCATAACGGTTATGCCCATAGACCAATTCAACTACTCGAGTTTTCCTGAGAACCCCATAAGATATAGAGATGCGGTTTTTTGCTCATACTACAGCCTAATATATGTAGTTATGATGAATAAGAGTGAAATTTGTAAGAATCAAAGTTGAAAAGGGTTTTTCAACTTTTTTGTGTAGGCCCGTACGTTTCAAGCAGTGACGTCACCATACAGTGGGGTACATAACTCGAGTTTTCCTGAGAACCCCATAAGATATAGAGATGCGGTTTTTTGCTCATACTACAGCCTAATATATGTAGTTATGATGAATAAGAGTGAAATTTGTAAGAATCAAAGTTGAAAAGGGTTTTTCAACTTTTTTCTGTAGGCCCGTACGTTTCAAGCAGTGACGTCACCATACAGTGGGGTAGGTAACTCGAGTTTTCCTGAGAACCCCATTAGATATAGAGATGCGGTTTTTTGCTCATACTACAGCCTAATATATGTAGTTATGATGAATAAGAGTGAAATTTGAAAGAATTAAAGTTGAAAAGGGTTTTTCAACTGTTTTCTGTGGGCTCGTACGTTTCAAGCAGTGACGTCACCATACAGTGGGGTAGGTAACTCGAGTTTTCCTGAGAACCCCATTAGATATAGAGATGCGGTTTTTTGCTCATACTACAGCCTAATATATGTAGTTATGATGAATAAGAGTGAAATTTGTAAGAATCAAAGTTGCAAAGGGTTTTTCAACTGTTTTCTGTAGGCCGGTACTTTTCAAACAGTGACGTCACCATACAGTGGGGTAGGTAACTCGAGTTTTCCTGAGAACCCCATTAGATATAGAGATGCGGTTTTTTGCTCATACTACAGCCTAATATGTGTAGTTATGATGAATAAGAGTGAAATTTGTAAGAATCAAAGTTGAAAAGGGTTTTTCAACTGTTTTCTGTAGGCCCGTACGTTGCAAGCAGTGACGTCACCATACAGTGGGGTACATAACTCGAGTTTTCCTGAGAACCCCATAAGATATAGAGATGCGGTTTTTTGCTCATACTACAGCCTAATATGTGTAGTTATGATGAATAAGAGTGAAATTTGTAAGAATGAAAGTTGAAAAGGGTTTTTAACTGTTTTCTGTAGGCCCGTACGTTTCAAGCAGTGACGTCACCATACAGTGGGGTACATAACTCGAGTTTTCCTGAGAACCCCATAAGATATAGAGATGCGGTTTTTTGCTCATACTACAGCCTAATATATGTAGTTATGATGAATAAGAGTGAAATTTGTAAGAATCAAAGTTGAAAAGGGTTTTTCAACTGTTTTCTGTAGGCCCGTACGTTTCAAGCAGTGACGTCACCATACAGTGGGGTAGGTAACTCGAGTTTTCCTGAGAACCCCATAAGATATAGAGATGCGGTTTTTTGCTCATACTACAGCCTAATATGTGTAGTTATGATGAATAAGAGTGAAATTTGTAAGAATCAAAGTTGAAAAGGGTTTTTCAACTGTTTTCTGTAGGCCCGTACGTTTCAAGCAGTGACGTCACCATACAGTGGGGTACATAACTCGAGTTTTCCTGAGAACCCCATAAGATATAGAGATGCGGTTTTTTGCTCATACTACAGCCTAATATATGTAGTTATGATGAATAAGAGTGAAATTTGTAAGAATCAAAGTTGAAAAGGGTTTTCAACTGTTTTCTGTAGGCCCGTACGTTTCAAGCAGTGACGTCACCATACAGTGGGGTACATAACTCGAGTTTTCCTGAGAACCCCATAAGATATAGAGATGCGGTTTTTTGCTCATACTACAGCCTAATATGTGTAGTTATGATGAATAAGAGTGAAATTTGTAAGAATCAAAGTTGAAAAGGGTTTTCAACTGTTTTCTGTAGGCCCGTACGTTTCAAGCAGTGACGTCACCATACAGTGGGGTACATAACTCGAGTTTTCCTGAGAACCCCATAAGATATAGAGATGCGGTTTTTTGCTCATACTACAGCCTAATATGTGTAGTTATGATGAATAAGAGTGAAATTTGTAAGAATCAAAGTTGAAAAGGGTTTTTCAACTGTTTTCTGTAGGCCCGTACGTTTCAAGCAGTGACGTCACCATACAGTGGGGTACATAACTCGAGTTTTCCTGAGAACCCCATAAGATATAGAGATGCGGTTTTTTGCTCATACTACAGCCTAATATATGTAGTTATGATGAATAAGAGTGAAATTTGTAACAAGTAAGATTTTTATGGGGTTTTGCAGGTTTTTTCGACGGGGTTTCGAATCTGAGTCCAATCTGAGTCTAATGTGAATCTGAGTCTGGACGAATATTCGTCTACGTTGTATTTGGTTAATTTATACCATAGTCATAAAAAAAGAAGATGACCCTAAGGTCAAGTTACACGCATTTTTCTCTAAAATTCAGTACTGGGCAAATTAATGCTAGGAAAGAATCTGCCAAACGATCAAACATTGTATTTGTTATAACCAGGCAAGGCAGTTGAAGTTTGCTGCAAGCAAGATGTCTCGCCTTGGCCACATCGCAAAACATTAAACGTCAAATACTTTTTAGTTGTGATAAGCATAAAATGTTTTAGAATTCTTTCTAAGAACACTGTTTAGGGAGTGCTTCTCGAACATGTGACGTGGGTAAATGGTAAAACATGACTATGGAAAAACATTGCTCTTGAAACAAAGCTCAAATGTTGAACAACAATGTTTGATCATTTGGCAAATTCATAAAACATTACCCGACAACCAGAAATTGCTTAGTGAAAACTTCAATATTTTTGCTTTTGGCTAGCAAAAAATTTTAGGCAAATAGAAAATTTTGAACTAAGAATAAGAAGAAATTCATATAAAATGTTTCAATCGAACGCAGTATTGTCTCAATCAGCAACCAACCTCGCTTGCGTCCAGGCATTACGAACAATTTGCTCAACACGAGCGGCTTCTGGATGAAGAAGAACATGCGGGGCAGGAAATGCTCCTGATGCGGGGTCACGCTCACTGGCCTTTGCATCTTTGTCTTCAACATACATCTCAAGGGAATACCGCTTGAAACAACAACAACACATGTAGCTTTCTTTCAATTCAAGGTCCTTGAAGAATCTGAAGTCCATATACTCTGTGGAAACTATAAAAGAAAACCCGATAACATTAGAATAATAACCCTTCTTAAGAAACCTTAGAATAACATTATTGATTTCCCTTACCCCTGATTCAATGGTTTTAGAGAATAGTTTTATAGAGAATATCTGTCCAGCTACAGTTCTAAACCAGTTAAGAGTAAAATTTTGCTTTTATCAAGGCTGTTCTGATAGACTTATTACCTCCCTCCCACTCTTTCGGAAACAGCTTCTAACAACAACAACAACATACAGCAACCTGTTGTTGTGGTTGTTCGGGTAATTGTTGGTTGTTGTTGGCGAATAGTACGACTCGTGTAATAAGTCTACTGTTCTGACACAGTATAAAGGCCTGGTTAGACAAGGAGACATGTCTCACGAGACATTTTGGCACGTGACATGTCCCCTCCATGTCTCCCAGTTCGGCCACACCAGAAACTTTGTAGTGTGCGACATAATTTCTAGCGATACACGAAAGTGTTTCTGGGACACGACAGACGGGGCATGTCTCCTAGTTTAGCTACGATTTTAGTCATTGCTCATCATGACAAGTCTTTGATATTTTAACAGGAAAGTTTCGGGAGACCAAGACCTTCGTCTTTCATCATCAGCCAATGTGAGATACGGTTCACACCCTTTTCAATCCGACCAATGCAACAAATAGGAAAAGAACAAAATTTCTCATTGCCCCATGATATGAGACGGAGCTGTCTCGAAACGTTTTCCCGATAGACATTAAAGGCTTGTCGTGACAAGCGGTGATTATCATTTAACGTGCGTACAAGGGGCCTGGATTCTCAGAAATGCAACTTCTACCGCCCAAATGCTTAACGTACAAATGAACTAAGTATGGCCAGGTCAGTGTTTTTTTGTTTACAACTTTTCGACCCGAATAAGAGCAATAAATAAGAGACGAACTTTATTTCTCATTGCCCGATGATGGGAGACGGAGCGTTCCAACAACTTTGCCTCAATAAATATCAAAGGCTTGTCGCAATAACCGGTGACTATCATTCTAAAGCGTTCAAGGGGCCAAATTCTCAGAAACGCAACTTTCTTCTTCACATAGCAATGAAAACAGGCGTGACTTGAGTGTGGTAAGAGATTCTTCTTCATTCTTAATGGCCTTAAATTCTTCCTGACTCTGTCTTATGCTTTAAGTACGAATGAGCTACGTTTGCTCTATTTTAAGTTCAACAGATTTCAATGTTTAAGAAAAAATATAAAACTGCTTTTTTGTTTCTTACCAGTTCCAAAGTATCTTCTGAAGGCAGGCACTTCTCTGTAGAACACTCCTTGAGCTGTTACCTTCCAGTAAGTGCGGTTCACACAGCAAGGGCAAATTGTACGCCCAATGGAATGGCAGAGACCTTTGCTATAAGCTGAGAAAAGAAAAATGAACAAAAACTAAATATTACATGATTAAATTAGAAAAAATATAAAAGGTCCCCTAGAAGCCCAATCAAAAACACCTTTTCAACTCAGAGCCTCGTTTTCAAAATTCACGAATGTTCGTACAAAAGTTTTGACCCGAGACTCAGATTGAGTAACTTCATTTTAGTGTTGAGGCAAATTTCCACGCTTCTTGTCCTTACGATGTTGATTTTATAGGGACAAAAAGTTTGAAAATCTATAAAGGATTTGTCCGTGAAAAATCGTTAGGGGTGAAATTCTACACCCTCAGCCATTCTTTACGGTCAAATCCCTTATAACTTTTCAAATTTTAATCGCTACAAAACCAACATCGTAAGGATTAGAAGCGGAAAATTCTGCCGAAGCACTATAACGAATATACTGAATTCCAATCTGATGTTGAAATGCTTCTGCGACACAGTTTTAAATTCTTTTGAAAACGAGGCCCTTAGTTGAAAAGGTGTATTGTACTTAAACGTGAATAGTATTCAATACTATTAAAATATAATCATTTACCAATTTGGTAAATCCTGCATCCCACTTGGAAACTTTACGATTGAAATACTCACCACATCCTGGTGCAGGAGTTTCTCCACTCCACAATGCAGCACTCGTGTCAAGCTCTTTCTTCTTTTTCTTCAAAAGACCAATCATATCCAACATGTAAACCCTGTCTCCAATTGCTTGAATACCCATCTCTTTCAAATGACCCTGTTAAACAAAGACAGTAATCAAATAAATCAAATTGATCATTTGTTAATCAGGTCATCTAGTAATTGGAAGGCAATGAATTGTTTGTCATCAAAATCATCACGATCACGATTATAGCAGAAACAACAATGCTATTGTACAAGGAATGCTTTGAAGGAAAGGTCATTGCCATGTAAGAAACGCTATTACCAAGATGATCACAGGGGTGATGATGATAATGATTGATGATGATTGTGTCAATGATGAATACAATTTACCATCATGATCATGATGGCAATTAAGCTGTTGATAATGGTATTGATTACAATGGTGATGATGATGGCATTGATCATCATGATAGTTATGATGATGTTTTGATGGTGGTGATGATAATGATGTGTGATATGATATGCATGATCATCATCATGATCATCATTATTATTATCATGATCATCATGATGATCATCATCATCATCATCATCATTATCATCATCATCATCATCATCATCATCATCATCTATCATCATCATCAACCTCATCATCATCAACACAATATGTCACATGATCTATCCGAAATTGTTCATTCATACCTCGTTAAGCAGCATCAATGCTCTTCCAGTAATCTTATTTGCTAAGAAAACTTCATTCAAATAACCAAGTCCAACTCTTTCAACAAAGTTGTTGATAACCTCTTCTGGGGTCCATCCTTTCAAGCAAACATAATAAGAATCAATCAAATAGTTTTTGAGGTTTTCTGCTTGGGGTACTCAAAAACCACAAATATTCGCTGCAAATATATGTCCCTGATAAGGGGGGTAGCTGTTGCAACGAAACATGAGATACACGCTTTTTTTTATAAGGAACCTACCTCATGGCCTAGTTCTTAAAGTTCCTTATTTTTGGATCTCTTTTGAGGCAATTGTAGTTCAAAAAGTTCCTTAATAGTTCCTTAATTTTAACTGCACATACAGTGGTCTTAACAATAAAAGAGAGACACTTGCATGCGAGCAAAGCTCGAAACTACTCAAGGAAACATTTGATACATGCTTAACGTACAATTTATGTGATTTTCGACTGCAAATGAATGGAACCAGCTTTCTAATTCTTGATTATTTGCAGTGATAAAACTATTCAACAATAAAAAAGTTCTTTAGTTATTTTCTCTCTAGTAGTATAAGTTCTTTAAATTTTCGGGCCTTCTACATGTAGGTTCCTTATAAAATGGTTCCTTATAAAAAAAAGCGTGTAATCTGACTTCAAGAGTTGGCCATACAGTTTTGTGAAAATTTGCCACGTTACACATTTCAGAATGACCATTGATCATCGCACTCTACAACAGCTGCGGTGAATTCGGGATCATATTTTGGGAAGATCTATGACACAAAGGGTTTCCTCTGCACTGAGCCCCTAGGTATATTTTGGCGCAATCTTACGTGCAGAAAATTGGCCAAATTCGCCCTGGTACAACAGGGCTTGGGTTTGCAAAATGAACACTTTTGCCCCTCTATCTGATACTGGGCACCATGCTGGACACACACTTGGATTTCATATGTCACATCATATCATTTTCCTGGGGGCAAAGCGACAAACCCATTAAATAAACTATTTGACATTTTTTATGGACAACCTAGAAAAAAACGTTAAAAAATCGGCAAATGAAATAGCTTCATAAAGAACTCGACAAAATAACACTCATTTATACAGAATACAAATAAAAATTAACCTATAGGTATTGAACATAAGAAAGGCGAAATATTAGTCTAGATAGTTAGCAAAATGTTGGGGCGTTGCCCAAATTTAGGCCCTTTTTTAAAATGGAGCATGACAAATTAGCACGTACTTGCTACTTGTTGAGCATCTAAATCGATGATATAATTTTCAATTCCTGAAGTTGCAGATGGTTGGGAAGTGATTGCGCCACCTTTTCCCGCTTCCATCGTGTGTGTTTCTCCTGAAATAACGTTGTAATCTCTTTTCTTTACTTCAACAGCTGCCATTTTTTGCTTTCAAAAGATTTGATTGTTTTCCAGTTTGATCATGATCTGATTCATCATTGATCACGCCTTGATCATAAGTCCGGGCTGGTCCGGTCCCGGCGGAATGCTTCCAGGCGGAGATAGAGAACAGAAAGAAAAATAACTGCCTATTGAAAAAAAAAATAAAGCTCAGTACCCAGGGGGTTCTTAGAAATAATTTGAGTATGGGTATATGACGCCCATATATGTGCCGGGTTTTTGGTCCTGAAATTCTATAAAGCCTTGCGGCTCCCCACTGCTATTACCTACAGTATAATGATATAATATTCCCATGTTTTCATTATAAAAATGGATGGGATAGGTCTGTAAAATCTCGGAGCACAATCCCGTCCATCCGTCCATCCATAAGTCATGTATCCCTCGGCTAAGTGATTCTTGAGATCAGCCATTAGTGCTTTTGAAAGAAGTCGATCCCCGAGTCGATCATGGATAACGATTTTGATCACAAGTCCGGATTCCGGATAGACCAGAAATTAGTGTTCCGGTCAACCAGTAATTTGTGGGCCATCTTAAAATACAGAAAAGGGAACGAACGAGGAAATGTGAAATGGAATAATGGAACGTGGAATGGATTGATGGGACCATGGAATAGATTGATGGAAAGGCAGAATGGCTTGATAATGTAATAATTACAGATATCAGATAATAGCACAGGTGAAATCGAAAAACTAAATGGAATTTTTGACAAAGTACGTTGTTTTTGTGCCAGGTCATAAACAATTCTCGGCAAAACATTTTTTGCTCGTCCTTTTTCAAAAAGATCTTACAATATGATAGCTTCAATAAAATCATTTATCATTTAAACATAACGCAACGAACGTTGCAATTCCGCCAGGCAATGTTTTGTGACGTAGCCAGTTGTTCAAACATTGCATGATAAGAATTGTTTGACACGTTTGACACGTTTGATCATTTGGATGGGACCAAAGTGACTGCTCTCGAAATCTGGAGAAAGTTTGATCAGAAAAGAAAACACAGAAATCTGAAACTCATTTTCTCAACAGTAAATAATCAAAATGATAACAATAACTAGCGCAAATAAGCTATCGAAGGCCTTAAAAGTACACAAAATTTTCTTAATAACTGAGAATACAAGGCAATCAAACATAACTCTTATTGTCTATTTCTATTTGCTTCGATTAGGTGAATCACACTAAGCTAAAGCATCAGCTACTTAATATTACGATCAAACGTTCAATACAATTTATTTTTAACACTTGAAGTCGATTTTCTAATTAAACCAAGAAGCTAATTACATAATTCATGTTAAAGTAGAAGCAAGTAGCATGATTATGCAAATTTCGTGTCAACTTGAACTTTTAGCACGGCCTTCTAAAAACAGTGCTCTTGGAAGAGGGGAGAGAAATGCGAATGCAGTGAGAAAGTAGACATATTTTGGGGTTCACCACTGAAACGTGGGCATGCACCTGGGGTACAAAGTGAGGTACAAAGGAGCGTGGTCTCTTATAAGGGATACAAAGTATTTCAAAAGACTTTAAGATCTCATTCAGTGTATTCAACAGTGTAAAGGGTTTAATCCCAAAAGTTATGGCTCAAAATACGCCTTACACCAAAGCGTAAGTGACACTCATACGCTTCCTTCAAAATCAATGTTACTGACCGGACACCGACGCGAAGTCTGACTAGAAGTTACACGCTCAACTCACGTGCAATAGCAGAAAAAGAACGAGTTTTACCCTCACCTATACCTCTAGCTGAAATAAAGTTTCGATGAGATCCCCAATAGCTGAGAGCTAAGTAAAGGATTTTCGAGTCAGCCCCAGTTACCTTGAGTTAAGTCAGTAATTTGAGTAGCAGGACCATCGAAACACTTGCACCTTTATGTAACTGTTTCAATAAAATGAATTTTCTTATGCACTATTTAGTTCACTGTAGCTCAAAAATCTTATGAAGGAACTCTGTGATTTTAGTACCCCTGGTCTAGTGCTCCTCTTCAGACCACTCGGAACCACTAAAGCCAGTGCTAACTTAATTCTTCGACAGTGGTCACTCCCATCCACTATATTCTAGTCGTTGTTGCTGTTACAAGACTTATTAACTGCAAAGCAAGTACTAGATTTCTACCTGCAAGATTTAAAGGTTTTTCAGCTGTCACCTTTAGAACCAATTCTGAGCCAGCTAAACCATGAAACCCATCTTATAAATATTGTCTCGAGTTCAGATAGTAAATCGAGGCTTAATGCACCCTCAGCAACAGCTCTAATATCTTGCAAATCAATTTTATTATTTTTAATGAAGCCAACCTTCTTTCGGGGCAAGCCATGCTTTCCACCCCATTCTCCTACCTGGCGACGGAGAATATTTCTGTGGAGGGGAGGGCTACAAAGAGAAAATTTGCCTACCAAGCGAGTGGCTTTCACTGAGCAACCTTCCATAAAGCCTTAGGGGTAAAACGTTTGTTCATATTATCGCTTTTTTGCAACATTTAGCGATCTATACCCAACATCTTCGTCGCAAAGTGCAAGCGAGAAGCCGAAGAAAACGCCACTGTCCAACCAAATTCTACCGAAGAAAATACAGCTTGTGCCCGACGGACAAAATATCGTTATATCTTTTGAAAGAAGTCGACTTCGGTGAATGTTGAACAAAGGGCATAATTTTTCCAAAATTCGTTACTGGTTTTCTTTCTTTTGTTAAGGGGTAAGAAAAACACCATAATCTCGGGGCATTTCACTATTCAGAAAGACGTATGAGATTTCCATCAAAACAAAGGGATTTGAAAGAGATTTCCATAAATACAATAAGATTTCTAGTAAGGGTGTGTGGGGTTTCCAAGGAGTGAATTGCTCCTTAAACATAACAGCTTATGAATGAATAGTAATTTGTGTATCAGCTAAGTAGAAAGAATGAAACTGAAGGGTAAAATAAAAGAACAAATATCATGATCCAAGGGGACAAGGGGTAGCTAAGAGGGGGTAGCTAAGAGGGGTAGTTTCGTCCTTCTCTCTTCGAGTAGAAGAAAAAAATTATGGTCGAGCACAGTTTATACGCTCTGGCTTTAACTATTTCCCTAAAAAGCACCGATAAATACTCTCTAAAGAATCACCACAAACTGCTATCATTCGAGTCTACAAGTCCTGATGCTCACTAGAAGAACGAGGAAGAGCAAGGGGGGGCATATAAATGAACCATTAAGTTCAAAGGATTGAGAATCGCAGTTATTGGCGATACAGTATTTAACATTTAGATTGAATTCAAAGAACATAAAAACCAACTATGAACGAACAATGAGGAAATATGAATGGGAAAAATTCAACCCATAACAGGGTTACCACCGCTTGCATAAAACGTTTTAGCCAAGAGAGACCAAACCCAAATGTGGGACAGTTGGGGGGGGTATGTGGTCATAAGAAAGAACCCAGGAGACGGAGATGGAGTCTAGACTTCAAACTCATAATGCAGAAGCAATGCAAAATAACACAACCGAATTTCAACTTTGTAAAGTTGAATAGCATTTTTAACCGATATTTGAACAGATATTTCTGTTGAACAGATGTTTATGATGTCAAGGTGGTACCATCGGAGGTGCCTATTCAGCGTTCTGGCTAGTACGTGATGACCTCACACACAGAAGGATCATGCGGTTGGCAATTTCTCTGCATTGTTATTCATAGCTGATCACCATTTTGGTGCAGGCATCAAATCAAATATTCAACCAGCACAAATCTCATCACAGATACGCTGGCACCACTCTAGTTTAAAAGATAAACCAATCTTCGCGCTGGCTCTTAGAACGTATTTAGCATATTCTTTTTTACTTGCGATTCTCTAATATAAAAGCAGACAAAACAAAACTAAAAATAAGTTTAATACAAATAAAAATTTCTCTACACCGATTCTAAAATCAAAAAGCAATTAACTACCGCCACTGATAACCACGCCCCCTGTCTTGGCCCCCTTGATACCCTCCTGACCCCTTGTGCTCGTCCCATGATCGATCTGATGATCTTGCGTCCCTTTGATAGTTTTCATAATTCGAATAATCTCCATGGTAATTGTAGTCATTTTTATAATCATATTGTCCAGAACGGTAGTCTCGTTGCCATGAATCATGGTCTCGATCTCGATCAGTCCAATCAGAATTATTTGTAGAGCGAGAGTCATAATTATAACGGTCATTCCAATTCGAATCATAACTTGACCTTTGACCTGAGTTACCTCTATAGTCTGCATCATGACCTCTGGGGTATGACCCTTGCCACTGATAATTATTTGAGTAGTTATCGTATGTATTTTGATAATAACTATCTTGCTGATTACCCT
The DNA here is from genome assembly GCA_014526335.1 of Chrysaora quinquecirrha. Taxonomy (NCBI): domain Eukaryota; kingdom Metazoa; phylum Cnidaria; class Scyphozoa; order Semaeostomeae; family Pelagiidae; genus Chrysaora; species Chrysaora quinquecirrha. The sequence goes on from JACTAT010000037.1 coordinate 9,037,673, forward strand.
GTCCGGCTGCTGTATGAGTTCTGGCGTCACCCTCGGTTCGATATTGTCCATATTGATCATATTGTTGATAATAATTACTTGATCCTCCTGCTGTCGCCGCTGCTGCTTCAGCGGGCTTACTCTCTATATTCGATGCGGTGCTGTGCGCTTGACTCATGACTGGATCCTCCGTAGTTTTCGAGGCTGCTTGATGTGCATCCAAAGTCCCCTTGTATGCCGACAATCGGCCATCCTGGCCGGTAACAGGGCTTGATAACTGGCTCTGCGCCCGGAGACTCGGACTGTCGGTACTCGATGAAGTCGAGGATCCTTGCGATACAATTGGTTGAAGTCGAGGACTCGCGTTCGAGCGGGGGTCTACTAAATTACTTGAAGCGAACGACGCAAAACTAGTATTTCGGCGATCGGATGAGTTATCTGGTAGGCGAATAGGAGGAAGCTCCGGCATCTTTGACTCTTGTTTTTTCGTCACTTCCAAAGGAAACGGGAGCTGTAATTGAGAATCAAAAGATCATTAGCAAGTACTGCAGGAAATCAGGGTATCCAATGAGTAGAAATTCAGAAAGGGCTTCACATTAGTGAGCCTTTTGGCGGAACAAAATTACAGAATCGCCAAGGAAAAGGGAAATACTATAGACATAATACAATAACGTTTTTCATCTGACACTCCTAGTAGTAAAAAGCATCAGAAATAGACCTAAACAACTGACCGCAACGAAATATATATCAACGGGATCGGAATCAGACATTCAGAATTCTGAAGCTTGATTGGTATTGTGTCTTGAACACCAGTCAGCTTACAGGGTATAGCGAGATGACCAACAGAATTAGATGCAGAGTCCAAGTGAGAAAAAGAACTCTCTCTATGGTCTATCTGTACAAAACTGGCCTTTTGGTTTCAATAAAGATGGATCTAAAGACCCCAAAATGAGAAATTTGAAACACTGATATTGCTCTCCCAATTATTATTATTCTGAACCAATCTGTAAAGAAACTTTTGCACAGTTTTGGTTATAAAGTAGATTGTGTCGAACGGTATAGAATTGTGTTAAATTGTTTGTTCTTTTTGCCTTATTTTGATGGAAACTTGATGGAAGGCGCTTCTTCATCAGCATCAATGCAAACAAGAAAATCGCAGTTGTAAACTGTATTCCAAACAAATTTTTAAAACCCCAAAGGCACCCAATAGCATATAGATGTGCCTGATTCATATAGGTGTCGCTTGCAAAAGATCACATAAACAACTGGGCACATAGTAGAAGTTTTACAAGTGTACATACGTTTGGTTTGTCGATCTTCTTCAAAGCACTTGGCAATGAAATATCTTCAATCAAATCCAAAACAAATTCATCTTCCGGATCGTAAGGTTCTTCTCCGGTTGATTGCTTTGCCGTGTCTTTGGTTCCGGTATCCGGACCTTTAATGTCGGTTTCTATTACATCCTCTGGATCATACGGTTCGTCTCCCTCGCCTGGATCATACGGTTCGTCTCCCTCGCTTGGTTTAGGCTGCGGTTCTGAAATATCACCAGCCCGCGTCGTTTCTGTTTGGGTTGCCAACACAGTAGAACTCTGAGCTGCTGGCAAGCTCTGGGTTGTAGACATAGCAGTATGTTGAGAGGAGGTCGTTGGCATTGTCTGCGACGACACGATAGAGGTTTGAAATGAGTCCGGTTTGTCGAATGGTTCATCTTCAGGATCGTATGGTTCGTCTTCTGCTGCGTCATTTGTCGTACCAGAGGAGGGTTGTAAGGAAGAGGACGGCTGCAGAGAAGAAGAGGTCTGCAGAGAAGAAACGGTCTGCAGAGAAGACGCTGGTTGCAGCGAAGATGGGGTCAGGAGAGCTGACGATGGCAGTGAAACCGAAGGCTGCAGAGAGGATTTCAGAGGGGAGGTTGTCTGCAGGGACGATGGTGGCAGAAGAGATGACGATGGCTGCAGTGAAATCGATGGTGGCAGAGAGGAGTGGAGCGAAGAAGACGGCTGGACAGAAGACGAGAACTGCTGAGACAACGGCTGCAGTGTAGCCGAAGGAATGGATGCTGCTGTGGCAGGATGTGATGCTTGCTGTCCCACAGTGTACAGGCCAATCGGTATACTCTGAGCTGAAGACATGGCTTGAGCTTGTGGCACACCGCCGGCAGAGATTCCTTGTTGAAATGCGGGCTGGTTTTGAATCTGAGATGATGTAAGCGTTGAGTTGCTACTTCCTACCATGAAAGGAGTGCTTGACGTCGCTGATGGAGCACTGCTTTGGACTGCAGTGAATAAATTCGTTGCTAGTGTTACTGGGGTACTGACGCTGGGGGATTTTGATAAAATTTCAGCAGATTTGTTTCCTTTCATTTGTGCTTGAATCTACAAAAAGGATAATTTATTTATTAATATACTGAAATAATTTAATTAATTTATTAATATACTGAAATAGAAAACCTGTATTAATAGAATACAACCTTGGTTAACCTGTATTAATAGCAAACACCCTGGGTTAACCTGTATTAAAAGCATATAATCTGGGTTAACTTGTAATGATAGCAAATAACCTGGGTTAACCTGTATTTACCTGGGTTAGCCTGTATTAATAGGATATAAAGTTGGTTAACCTGTATTAATAGCATATAACCTGGGTTAACCTATATAATTGTATATAACCTGGATTGACCTGTATTAATAGTATATAACCTGGGTTAACCTATATTAATAGCATATAACCTGGGTTAACCTGTATTAATAGCATAAAACTTAGGTAAACCTGTATCAATAGCAAACGACCTGGGTTAACCTGTATTAAAAGCATATAATCTCGGTTAACTTGTAATAATAGCAAACGACCTGGGTTAACCTGTATTAAAAGCATATAATCTCGGTTAACTTGTAATAATAGCAAACGACCTGGGTTAACCTGTATTAAAAGCATATAATCTCGGTTAACTTGTAATAATAGCAAATAACCTTGGTTAACCTGTATTAACCTGGGTTAACATGTATCAATAGCATAAGACCCTGGCTAGCCTATATTAATAGCATTAAACCTGGGTTAACCTGTATTAATAGCATATAACCTGGGTTAACCTGTCTTTATAGCATAGTACCTGGGTAAACCTGTATCAATAGCATATAAGCTGGGTTAACTTGTATTAATAGCACACAACCTGGGTTAACCTGTATTAATAGCATACAACCTGGGTTAACCTGTATAATAGCACACAACCTGGGTTAACCTGTATAATAGCACACAACCTGGGTTAACCTGTATAATAGCACACAACCCGGGTTAACCTGTATTGATAGCAAATAACCTGGGTTAACCGGTATAAATAGCATAAATCCTGGGTTAACCTGTCTTTATAGCATAGTACCTGGGTAAACCTGTATCAATAGCACACAACCTGGGTTAACCTGTATAATAGCACACAACCTGGGTTAACCTGTATAATAGCACACAACCTGGGTTAACCTGTATAATAGCACACAACCTGGGTTAACCTGTATAATAGCACACAACCTGGGTTAACCTGTATAATAGCACACAACCTGGGTTAACCTGTATAATAGCACACAACCTGGGTTAACCTGTATTAATAGCAATAAACCTTGGTTAACCTGCATTAATAGCTCACAACCTGGGTTAACCTGCATTAATAGCACACAACCTGGGTTAACCTGTATTAATAGCACACAACCTGGGTTAACCTGTATAATAGCACACAGCCTGGGTTAACCTGTATAATAGCACACAACCTGGGTTAACCTGTATAATAGCACACAACCTGGGTTAACCTGTATAATAGCACACAACCTGGGTTAACCTGTATTAATAGCAATAAACCTTGGTAAACCTGTATTAATAGCACACAACCCTGGGTTAACCTGCATTAATAGCACACAACCTGGGTTAACCTGTATTAATAGCACACAACCTGGGTTAACCTGTATTAATAGCACACAACCTGGGTTAACCTGCATTAATAGCACATAACCTGGGTCAACCTGTATTAATAGCACACAACCTGGGTTAACCTGTATAATAGCACACAACCTGGGTTAACCTGTATAATAGCACACAACCTGGGTTAACCTGTATTAATAGCAATAAACCTTGGTTAACCTGTATTAATAGCACACAATCTGGGTTAAACTTTATTTACCTCTGCTTGTAAGCGAAGGAGCTCTTCTTTTTGCTTCTCCAATTTCTCTTCAAGTTTCAACTTTGCATCTTCTTTCGATTCCATCTTGCTATCCACTGAAATCGATGTAGCTGTTGAACTAGAGGGGGTCAAAACATCTGGGGTGTACGCACTTGATGACTCAGAGGGGGTATACTTCTCTTCATGGTGACTGTGTTTTTGTTTGCCAAAGATGATATCCTCATATGGGGATTCCAATGTTTTCTTGGAATGTTTTTTCTCATCCTTTCTGTGTTTATCTTTGGAATGTTTCTTGGATTTTTTCGACACGGGTTCAGGTGTAGTTGAACGGTGATGATTTGATTTTGATCGTTTTCCAGGGGTCGGTGCTGATTTCTTTCTAACAATGATACCAATTAGCATGTGCGGTCGTGGGTCAGGCATTCCTATGAAAGAGATGAGATAAAATTTAAAAAGCAAACTAAAATAACAGAAAAAAGATTGGACAGCTAAGATGTATGACCCACATTGTAAACTAGCCCTGGACCATCTTGAGTTTTTTGGTAAAATAATAATGTTATAGCAAAAATTCTTCCTAATGTCTGAAACGCGTTTCCTCAAATCTCAATCGTCAAAATACTGGCAATCACGGTCTAGGCATCAAATCAAGGTTTGAATTCCAAAAAAGGACATTCTAAGCAAGGAAATGCAAAGATGCATGTTCATAATTGCAAAGCAGAATACAGTGAAGTATGTAGCATCTTTGTTGGTCGTTATTTTACGTTATTTACATTATTTTGGCCCATTTTGGAGGGAAAATGTGATGAATGTTGTGACGTTTCTTTAACGATTCTATTGCTTGAGAAGCCAATCAAATTTGGAGTAAACCAAGCCCCATACCAGTGTAGAATATGGACGGCGAAGCAGCGGCGTAGTGTTCTATTCACCCTTGGGACGAGGTTGGGTCAAGCATTCTATCTGCTCTGTACCTTGTGCCAAAAGATTAATATTAAAGAAAAATAACAGGGTACTCATTTACAAAAGCTCCTTATAAAATAATGACACTTAAAACTTCTCAATAAGAATAACACAATACTCTCTAATGTTCTTATAAAAAACTGTGTAGCTGCCTATAGCCCCATACAAGGGGGAAATCACTCCTTGGGATCTCGTATACAACAGCTGGAATCTCTATTGTTTTCTTAAAAATCTTAAAGAATCCTTTGTTTCAATTGAAACCTCGTACGCTTTTTCGAGAGGTGAATTAATTACCAAATAAATGTCTACGTTCTTTCCAGAAAGATAAAAGCAATTTTGCTCAAATACCTGGTCCATCAAATGGCTTTAATTCCGGTGGAATGGGATCATGTGATGCGATTGGAACTATGTACATATCTTTAACAGCACTGTGACAATTACCAATCACACCGATTCTCTTTCTTGTGTAGAAATATGAGTACATGGAGACGTATCCAGCCTTTTCTTCCTCCGCAGCCATTTCAAACCTCACCACGTCGATGACCTAATGAAAAGAAAAGAAAAATAAGTGCATGCAATCACAGTATTGAAATTTATAAATTTATAATTGCTCTGGTGGTCGTTCTATGGTATGCTAAATGTTAGGCTCTGGTCAAACGATCAAACATTGTTTGTCAAACATTTGCAATTTGCTACTCAAGCAAAATCTTTGACCGTTTGGCCACGTCCAAAACATTGCTTGTCCAACATTTTTTGCTTGCGTCAAAACGAAAAATGTCTTTGAACTTTGTCTTTTTTTTTACTTTTTCTTTTTGCATAGTTTTGCTTCTCAAGCAATGTGTGGTCGTTTGGCCACCTTTCTGACATTGCTTGTCAAACATTTCTTTTGTTATTGCCAAACTTCAACAACTCGCAACACTTCGGCACCTAACAACATTTCCCAGCATTTCCCCTGCGCATTAAAAACGACATCTTGTTGTAAAATGTTGGACAGGAATGTTTTTGGACATGGCCAAACGGTCACACATTTGTTGTAAGCAAATATCCAATGTTTGACCAACAATGTTTGATCGTTTGGCCAAAGCCATACTGCAAGACAATGCTATTTTATTGACTAGATAAAAAACACTCCCTATTGTGGGGATGTCTCAACTTCACAACATACTCCCTATATCAGCACGCTCTAGAGTACTGCATACTTAAATTAAACCTCCGAATTTCGGATACTTTTCTTAATTATCTAATGGAGTTTGGGACGTTTCACACTTGGACGATTGACTTGGTAGTTAGTTGAATGTGGTTTTAATTGAAGCTGCTGATGCAAATTTTGTTATAGAGCGAACGGGCAAGCTCATTTTTGAAAAAAAAACATGAAAAATTGAGATAGAAAGGGCCCAAACTAGTGGGCAAGAAACCGGCAATTTTTTGACACTGGGCCTTGAAGAGGGCCCAATGGGACAATGTCAAGAGATGCCCTGGATGACGCAAGAATAATTATCTATTGTGTTATTTGATCCAAGCTATTGTGGTATGCCACGTGTGGAAAAATCTATCATAGTATTCGCCATTGGCGACAAATGGTAATTACAAATATGTATGGTGCCGAAGAAGGCTCAACATAGCTGAAACACAAAAAGCCAAATGGGAGGAGAGCCTTAGGCTGTAAGACTTGGAGAGTTACTCAGCGATTTCATTGAGCTCTATAGCTCAGTTGAAACGTCGTTTGCTCTCAGGTCATGCAGTCCAGGTTCGAATCCCATCTATTGTGGTACGCTACTTGTGGAAAAATCTATCCTTGTGTTTGCCATTCATGACGAATAAATAGAAATATGTAATGGTGCTGAAGAAGGCTCAACATAGCCGAAACACAAAAAGCCAAATGGGAGGAGAGCCTTGGGCTGTATGACTTGGAGAGTTACTCGGCGATTTCATTGAGCTCTTGAGCCCAGTGGAAACGTCGTTGGCTCTCTGGTCATGCGGCCCAGGACCGAATTGGTTCGAATACCATCTTATGCCACTTGTGGAAAAATCTATCCTAGTGTTCGCCATTCATGACAAATATATCAGAATAAGATTATTAGAATGTATTCTTACAAACCTTATGCGTATTTGACGATTTCAGTTGGAACAAATAATCCCAAACTTGTTCATGAGAGATGCGTCCGCAGATGTGAAGCGTATCGGGAAGAAGTTGGAGAAGCTTGTCACATGGTCCTGAAATTCGATAAGCGCACGTGGCGAACTTAGCAACACCTTGCATTGTGACGAATCCTTTCCAAACGGATTCCAGTTTCTCTTTTGAAGGTAATGGAATATGAATTGGCGATTTGTTAAGGCTGTCGATTACATCTGGAGAGCTAGAAGCAAAGAGAATAAAAATTAACAGGATACATGTTCCCTCAATATCTCCCAGTTTAGCCATCTTGGAATATTTGTAACGCGCAACACAATTTGTAGCAAGAGACACGCAAATGTTTTTGGGAGACAACAGGAGCATTTTTCTTGTCTCCGAGACTTGGGAACATGTTGCTCGCTTGTCACTCGTATGCAGAGCCACCCTGGAAGACACGCCGAATACAATGTTGCGGGCACGTCTCCTAGTTTATCCACAGCTTTAGAGCTATACTCAAAAAAGCTGTTCACGTCTGCCACTTCTCAGCGTACAAACGTCAGAAAAGAAACAGGCAGAAACAGTTGACTTAGGCGAAATATATACCCAGATGCCGATAGAAATGCACGAATTAAGAAGTTAAGATGGATTGGTATTTTGTTTGAGCACCAATCAGTTCACGGGAAACAGCGGGGAAAGATAAACACAATAAGCTGAAGCGCCCAAGTGAGAAAACAAAACTCTTTCATTGTATGGGAGCTTCATGTTCAGGCAGTACCGTCGAAAGGTTGGGGGGTCTAGCGGGGTCAGGGGTCCAGGGCCTGGGCTGTGATAGGGCCCGGGAAAATTGAAATTCTTTAAACCTCCTAAAGGCCCGGTACAATAAGCAATTTTGCCCCGGGGCCCGCTCTGTCTTTCGATGGCCCTGTAAGGTAAAAAGATCTCGAAAAGATCTAACTTGACTGAGATCAAATGATTTTCTTCAAAAGCAAGTTGAAGTACTTAAGGCTTTCATATAAAGACAGTACAGTGTCTCTTTGTAACAAGTTGGCTAGTAAAGATATGAACATTGCTCACTTTTGCTTTAAGTCGACTTCACTTGGAGAATCTGTGGGCGATGGGATAGAGCTCTCAGGAATAGCTTGTATTCTGCAAAGAAGATAAGTATGAGATGAAATCAATGGAAACTTGGAAAACCATCAAGGCAGAGGTATATTCTCAAGAATTTGAAATTCAATAAAAGGTACTAAAAGATGAATCTTTATTAAATATCGAACTTTGCGAATGACGTGCTTTTCAGGTCTACGTTACATGGGGGTGGCCCAGTTACATGGCGGACACAGAAACTGCTAATAGTAGCCAGCTTAGAGAAAGGAACTTTGCAAGGATTTTCCAATAAATATCAGTGAGTACCCCCCCCCCCCTGAACCAAAATGAATTCTCAGTTAGTGTACTTACACTGTCGTAGAAACATGTGGTAAAACTGGTTGCTGACCAGGGGGCAACTGTTTACCAGTGCAGATCTTGCAATTCAAATCAAACAAATGAGAACTATGTTGGTTTGTGGTGTCTTCAAAGGGTATACCAGCATTCTCCTCCTCAGTAGCTTCTTCTTTTGTCTCCTCCGCAACTTCGATATGCGTCTGGAAGAAAAATGTTTCAATATGTTTCAACATGTTTTGATGTTTGATTGCTTTATTAAACCTTATCAACTCAAATGTTCGTTGATGGAGACAACCTTTCAATATGTATTTAAGTATTTTAATTGTATTGTCGCTATTGTCTTATGTTAGTTTTAACAACAGTAATGCACATTAATTAACATTAACATTCAGCAGCCTAAGGGATATCTTATATGGAAAATTATCCAGCAAAAAAGAACATACATATCTTACTAAATATCAAAGGAATGTCATGATAAGTGGTGACTATCATGTCTAATACTGTGTCAGAAACAGCCTTGATACGTCCGAATATAACATATATATCTGCTTTCAAGGAACCTTAGGTTGAATTGAATTTTCAAATCGTTGTTATACTTTCAGCCTTGATATTAGGGCAATGGATTCCGGACAAAAAGGTATTATAACAGGCATTATAAAGGTGTTATTATAACACAGATTATAAATGCTTAAGTTTGAAATAGTATTTCATAAAAGCAGGCCTAGGGTAAAATCTACTGCCAGAGGTGCATTACGAGTAAATCATTACACTACTTAAGAAATATCAGGATACCTCAAGATTTCGCAAGTCTTCTGCTTCAGTTTCAAGCTCAACTTCACCCTAAAAAGATTATTTACAGCTACTCTCAAGAACAAAACCACTATATATTACAGTCTCCAGTCCGGGACCCAGTTGGCAGAAGGGTGCTCGAGCTATTGCCACGCCTTTTCAGAACGGTGTAACATCTTTTATTATATTTTTCAAATAATGTATCTCAAAGTCGAATTGATTTAAACTGAATGGAAATTCATGGTAATTCTCAACATATCTTGCCATTCACACAACGTCCATTCTAACGATATGTGGTCATTCTTATCATAGACATTCTCACCAAATTTGGTCGGTTTCACAATAGCCTTTTCTCACCATATTTTGCCATGCTAAAAAGGTCATTCGTATCATTCTGAATCATTCTCACCACGGTCATTCTCACCATATTTGGACATTCCCATCATATTTGGAAATTCTCAACAAAGTCATTCTCACCATATTAGGCCATTCTCGCCATATTTGGCCATTCTCAACACATTTGGCGGGTGGCCATTCTCATCATAGTCATTCTCGCCATATTTGGCCATTTCCAACATATTTGGTCATTCTCATCATACTTGGTCATTCTCACTGTGACCATTTTCGCCATATTTGGTCATGGTCGCCAATGGCCAATCTTACCATATTTGGCCATTCTCAACATGGCCATTCTTGTCATATTTGGTCATTCTTCGGGTGAATTACTCAAATACTAGGTAAAAATGGTGAAGCAAGCGGTGTAAAAATGTAATAGTGCAAAAATTAGGTACCTTGTGTGTTTTCTTGACAGCTGGTTTATGAATCGTTGCTTCCTCTTCTTCGCGTTTCTTTATCATTTCAATATTCTATAATCAATCATCAATCAATTCAGTTATTAGGCAGAGTATTGCAAGTTAATAGGCTTAATTAGCAAGCGTGCCTAAATGCCCGCGCGTGAGAACCTACTTTTCAGGGGTTGAGTTCATGTCGATCTCGGACAGTCTTTCTTTCCTGGAACTAGATCACATCTATGCCTAAATCAAACTTATCTGAATTTTCCATTTCGAATACTCTGAGAACTTCATTCTTTTTCAAACAATCAATGTGTTTTGAAATACACATTGATTGGTCCATGAACATTTTACCTCTTAAGAATTACAGATAACTTATAATCTTACCGTGGAAATTACGCAACGTGCAATGCACGAATAAACGGAATTGGGGTTGGGGGTTGAATAAAGCAGACTATAGAATTAGAAATTCAAAAATTCTATTGTACATCATTTTAGACCCAACTCATTCTCAACCAACTTCATAGAAATTCAAAAATTCTTTTGTACATCATTTTTAGACCCAACTCGTTCTTGATTGTGCACTACCACTCACAGTTGGCTGCTCCGTAAATTAGGGAAGGTTTCGAGGAGGTTGCGAGGTCCCTTTTGACTTAGAAGCTATACTCTTTCGGGCTGTGCTTGAGCACGACAAATGGCCTAGTACAATACAATTGACTTCGTTGTTAAGGGATACATTCGGTCTTATACGAAGTTCTGTTTCTACAAAGGATTGTCTTAAAAATATACACAGAAAATTAAAGCCAGAAAAATATTATAAATACGACGACAGAATAACAAATTAATTTTGTAAATGCTTACATGTTTTGCTTCTTTTTCCCTCCATCTTGCCAGCTCAGCAGACGCAAGCTGCTCAGGGGTCATGTGAACAAGCTTTGATGGTGATAAATCTCCAAGTACAACTTGCTTATATAGATTCTAAAAGACAATAAAGACAAATTGAAAACAACACCGCGCGAGCAGTGTAGGAGACGTGACACTGTTTACATGAGAGAAGTTTCAAAAATGTCACAAAACGGTATGGTATGGTTTTGAACGTAGCGACTCTTCCACGTTCATATGGGGCCTAGAGAGACAAGTGATCTGGAGGCCAGTGACCTAGAGACCTAAGACCAGTGACCTAGAGACCAGTGACCAAGAGACCACAGACCTAGAGACCCTAAACCTAGAGACCAGAGACCTAGAGACAGGTGATTTAGAGACCAGTGACCTAAAACCAACACCTAGAGACCAGACACCTTGAGACTTAGAAATAAGTGACCTAGAGACCAGTGACCAAGAAACCACAGACCTAGAGACCCTAGACCTAGAGACCAGAGACCAGAGACCGATGACCTAGAAACCAGTGACCGAAATTTGCTTATAAAACGTTCTTGAAATTTCTTAGAAACATGCGAAGCAAATCCTGCTTGCAATTTTTTATGACGTGGCCAAACGGGCAAACATTGCTTGTTAAGCAAATCTCAAATGTTTGACCAACAACGATTGATCCTTTGGCCTGGACCAAAATCCTGTCATTCCAAAGGGCGTGTGTGGCTCTATCCATTATTCGTAAACCATACCATAACTCGCAGTGGGTGAATATAAAAAAAGAAGAAACAAACAAACAAACAAACAAACAAACAAACAAGTCTTACCCTATTTTTAGGATCCTTTAAATTGAAAATCAGACTCCTGTATTTTGTTTTATATTTCTGTCCAGTATCTCCAAACATCTTCGCGATTTCCTCTTCAATTGCTTGACATAATTTCGTTATTTCGTCAGAGTTGACTTCCATATCGAATTCACGACATCTGTAATCAAATAGAATAGCTGATAAAAAGAATATCATCGCTTTGTTAAAATGAATTAAAACTTAGGTAAACATATACAGTTTTGCCCAATGATAGTTTATTCCATGTAAGGCCCTGGTCAAACGATCAAATACTGTATTGTTGGTCAAACATTTGAAATTTGCTTGTCAATAAAAATGTTTGACCGTTTGGCCACGTCCACAAACATTGTTTGTCAAACATTTTTGCTCTTTACTTTCGTTTTGACACTTAAGGCCAGGCAACAACCTTTTGCCCTGGCCAAACGATCACACATTATTGGTGAAACATTTTAAATTTGCTTTACAACAAATGTTGGACCGTTTGGCTACGTCTCAAAACACTGCAGTCCAACATTTTGGAACAACGACGTTACTGATTATGCGAAAGCACGAACACTTTATAGTTGTGGTTTGACAAATGACAATAACAGAGGAAATGTTTGACAAAAAATGTTGGAAAGGCTGCCAAAAGATCAAACATTGCTTGACAAGCAAAAGCCCACCATAAAAAACTGGGAGGAGATGGAAAATTTTTCTATACCTCCCTGTACTCAGTAAAGACAGCGCTCTCAGATGATTAAAAGCTCATTAAGCTGAAAGCAGTCAGCTCTGCAAAATTTGGCTGTGAACTTGAGGCGAAACCTGATGGTTTTGAACAGAAACTACCCTTTAATTAAGGAATCATTAATCTACGATCTCCAGGTCTTGTTTGCCTTTGTCGTTTCCTGAGCTTAATGAATTTCTCCTGATTTGTCGAAAAACAGATGGCACAGCTTTTTAATTAGTCCTAGCACAAATTATTATTAACCGAATATTAACTGTACTTTGCGATCTAAATATATGTAAACAATGAAATTTTCGCTACAGTATGCTGGTACAATATTACAAATTGAGCCCATCCATCTTGCTCTCTCATTTCTGCTTACACTCTTTTTTTATAAGAAACTAAGATTTTTTCAGTACTCAAAGTTTCTCAGTTTTTGGACAATTTTGGTACTGAAAGTTTCTTAGCAGTTTCTTAGGGATAATTTTTTGTGCCAAAACAGGTAATTGTGACACTTTAATTATTTATCAAATAGAAGAAACAATACAATTCACGTTTACATGAGCTGTTCTTTTTGTAAAAATAGACACTTGAGGTAGAACAGACGTTCGTTCTTCGATGCTATATTCAACTCTAAAGACTATTGAGACCTGCAAGTTTCTTACCATTTTTGGTCGAGTACTGAAAGTTTCTTAACCAATATTGATCTCAGTACTGAGTTTCTTATAAACGGGTTTCTTATAAAAAAAAGAGTGTACTATTTTAGGTGGTCCATAGACATTCATGGATTTGTAGATTGCTCTACCCGACGCATTATGTTCTTGAGATGCAATCATCATTATTTCATCATTATTAAACCTTGTTTTTTGTTAGTTTTACAATAGTAAGGGTACTAATATAAACTAACATCAAGCAAATCTTCGAGATTGCATTATGGAAAATTATTTATTGGCTGCAAGCAGAGCAGCTGCATTTGTTTTCAAGAAACCAATTTCTAATAAGCGTTTTAAATTGATTTATTTCGTTTGGAAGAGAATTCCAAATTTTCGGGCCTAAAAACTAAGAGATTTTATACCATAACTAGTAGTTTTGACTTTCGGAATATGAAGAATATTATTCATTCTAAGGTCATGGCTTGTGTTTTTTGGGAAGAAGTAATCTTTCATGAATTCAGGGTTCAGGTTTTGCAAAATTTTAAAGACTTCAAGTGCTAAAAGTTTAACTGAATTGATGTGCACTGTTGTGGATCCAGCCCTTTTCAGAAGGTCACAGTACGTGGATGAGTAATCTGAATACGCAGTAATTACAACAGGGCAGCAACAGTTTTCCTGCTCTTTATAAAAGCAGTAACAAGGTTTGGTTTGCCTTGTCCTTGCTGATCAAGGGACGGAGAATGTGGATGTTGCCTCGTACCTCCTTAGGGTTCCGGCAGAGGCAGCTTTATTGCAGGCAAGAGCTGCAATAATCAGCGAATTGAGAGGTTATGGAGAAATCTATTTACTGGCTGCACTATATTTTTCTAACATGCTTTCTGCTATCTAGAAGAACAAGGCTATCTTGATATCTCCAATGATATGCATTTGTTCGCTTTGCATTACGTGTTTATACCACGAATAAATAGACACATGGTAAATTACAACGGACACCCAAAAGGGACAGCTCCGGACAACGGGCAAACATTTTCGGCTCAAAGGTCTTTTCTTTGTAGCAACAAACCTCTATAATGCGGAGACCTATCTACAATGGACAATAACATCGGTCCCTTTGGTGCCTATTATATGCGAGGTTCCAATACTCATTTCTCAGAGGTTTCCATTTCCATTGCTCCAGGATTTCTGATAGCATTATTATCATCATCATTGCTTGTCGCTCTATTAGTAGCATCTCCAGCTCCAATTCTAAACAGACATGAGCACTGTATTTTTCTACCAAGCCACTCCTTCGCCTTTCTGTTTCTGTACATGATTATCACGGCGTTTGTGGAAAACAAGGAGTATCGAAGCACCAGGGCAGCTAGGTAAAATTCTGAAAAAATGGCACGAGGAATCTCTTCACTTCCCGTAATTTGAATGCAAACAAGCGCTACATTCAAAATGCAGTATGGCGCGGTAGACAAAATGGTAGCAGAAACAAGCAACAGAACAGTTTTGAAGAGCTCTCGAACATAATTAGGCCCATTTGCGGACTGTGTTCCAGAGTAAACTGGGTTGTCGTTGGTGAAGCGACGTATTCGTTGATATCCTTTGATGTAGAGACCAGCAACTAGTGCCATTGAAGAAAAAGCGGTTACAGCTACCGCCATTTGTGCGTATGGCTTAACATGAGTTCCCAATCGGTAAAGAAATAAATTTGAAATCGACATTGCAACTGACAAAAGAGCAACCGCTAGAAGAAGGACGTATAACGTTGGCCTCTTGAATAGCTTTTCTAGCCTCGATGGTGACCGATGCAGATCAGGGTTCATGTGTAAGAACCTGTCGACTGCAATAAGAATCGTTATGAAAAACGAATAAGTTGATAGAAAGTAACCAATAAGTGTTGCTGAAATTCCAAATATACAGACTTTATTAGTATCGTCTTCAAAACTTAATACCGCAAGCAAAGGGAAAGCAATGCTCCATGCAAGAAATCGACAAAACTCAACCAAACCATTAAAAAGTTTGACGAGTTTGTGAATGTTTGTTTAGTAGCAATCATTGATATGATTACAGTCAGATTTACAATGACTGTTATAGGGCCAAATACGATTGAAATAACACCGAAAGCTCTTTGAATGGAAGGAGGAAATGTATACTTAAACTGCACTCTTGGATCGCAAAGTTCCATCATTTTGTATCAAGAAATCTACTCTTGAAATAGAGTAATTTCTTAATCGAGTAATCTTCTTTTTTGAATGAGTTATTCGTCTTCGTGAATCAAATAATCTAGAATCTAGTAGTAAACTTTTGTGAATCTGGTAATATTCTAAAAGCAATATTTAGTTAGTAATTTGTGCTAGAACTAATCTGCAAGCTGAGTCATCTGTTTTTCAACAAATCAGGAGAAATTCATTAAGCTCAGGAAACGACAAAGGCAAGCGAGAAATTCAGATCGTCGATTAATGACTCCTTAATTAATGGAAATATTAACAGGGTTTGAACATAATATTCAGCCGGTTTTGTGTAGACAGAAGGAGTTCGTTTTCTCACTTGGACTCTTCAATTAATTTTCATTTTTTTTCCCGCCTAAAGCTGATTGCTGTTTAAAACACAATGCCAATTCAGTTTTTCTTTCTGATTGGTGCATTTCGAGCCGCATCTGGGTATAAATTCCGCCTTAGTCTATTGTTTCGGTCTGTTTCTGACGTTCATACTCTGAGGAGTGTCAAACGAAAAAAGCTTTCAAGTATGCCCGAAAATGTTTCCGCTGTTTATTGCAACATAATATTCAGCAATGTTTAGTGTTTTTAAGAGATCTTCCGTCTTGTGGAAGGAAAATAAAAAGTAATGGCAGTAACCGTTTTTTCTTCAATGGCACTAGTAAGTGTTCTCTACATCAAAGGATATCTACGAATACGTCGGTTCACCAACGAAAACCCCGTTTACTCTGGAACACAGTCAGCCAATGGGCCTAATTACGTCCAAGAGCTTTTCAAAACTGTTCTGTTACTTGCTTCTGCTACTTTTTTGTCTACCACACCATATTGCATCTGGAATGTAGCACTTGTTTGCATTCAGATGGCTGGAAGCATAAAATATACTGGGGCCTACGTTTCAGCATTTTACATGGTCGCCCTAGTTCTTTATTACTCTTTATTCGTGACAAACACTATGATAATCATGTACAGAAACAGAAAAGCGAAGAAGTGGCTTGGTAGAAAAATACAGTGTTTATGTCTGTTTAGAAATAGAGTTGGAGATGCTACTAATAGGGCGACAAGCCATGATGATGATAATAATGTTATCAGAAATCATGAAGCAGTGGAAATGGAAGCCTCTGATAAATGACCTTCTGAAGCTGCAAGAAGAATAACGCAGCAACTTCGTTCCCAAGGATATCTGTTGTTGTTGTTGTTAGCTCAGCCCGCAACAGATACCCTTGGGACCGGTTGACAAAATTTGTCAGTTTTTGGCTTGGAATAATTAGCATAAATTATGAAAATGATTCCAGTCAGTGGCTGTGGCGGCCACAGCTCTCCAACTCATCAATGAGTTTGGGACGCAGCACAATTTTGTACTTCAGAAACACTTGCTTTCAACAATTCATTTGAAACAGAACTATCTCTGTTTGAAACAAAATGAACAGATAAATGCTTAAAAGGAATCAGTAGAAAGAAATCCATGTTTGCAAGCGCTTGCAGAAGTTATTATGTTTGTTAATTTTGGAAATTTCACCGAGAGTTTCTGCAAGTCAGAAAGAAATCTTTTATTGTGAATTGGTTAGCTAGATTTTCGCTCATTATTGATACAAAACTTCAGTGCTTTCCTCTTTACAAGTATTCAAGTATTTCAGGTGAGATCAATTTATTTAAAGCCTGTAGATTTGTTAAAGATTTATAAGTTGAATCATATACATATTTGCTGCAAAGAAGTTTGGCTTTGCTATTGCATGAATGAGATTTCTTCACTTTGAAATTGTGTTGCAAAAACTGACTTGATGAGAAAAAGTTCTAGCCAAAACCGTAAACAATCTTATTTTCTAAATACAAAATTTTACTGTTTTAGTTCACTTTGGCTTCTTGAAAATTATTTTCTTTATCTTTACCTTACCTTGCTTGCTCAAAATTTTACCGCGGGAAAGCAAGTTTAGGTAATGCTACAAACTTTCCGTAATTTCTTCGTTGAGTAGTTAAACTAATTCGCCCATTATCTTTCATTTTCTGTACATTCTTTCTATTCCAGTTTAGTTCAAAGCAAACATTGGGTGTTTTTTTGTGGGGTAGGAGTGGAAAAGCCCCGGGCCGCAGCGGTTTTGTTTTGAAATTTCTTTCATTCGGCCGAACGCCATTTCTAATGTATGCGGACAACAAACTTCTATTGTTCGTTCTTAGCCAATCAGAATGCAGAACATCGAAACCGGTTCCAGGGTCAAATGGGGCAGCGCAGTGTTCACGTAGAGGTCCTATTTACCCCGGGTACGAGGTTGATAACGCAGAGCAATCAATAACAATGCTGCCCAGTGATTATCAATTGAATAGCCCCATCATGGACAAACTTTTAAACATTGTTTGATAAGCAAATTTCAAAGGTTTGACACAGATGTTTGACGAGCACGTTTTGCGCCGTGACCAGACGATAAACATTTTGTTTGACAAGCGAAATTAAAACGCTTGAAAAACAACTTTTGATCGTTTGACCAGGGCCTAATATTCCAATGTCAATAGTGAATGGACCTTACCTTGTCAAAATGGTTTCTTTTAAAGATTTCTTAACATTATTTCTTATCACTTCTGTGAGATCTTTCTTCTCCCTTTGAGATACATTGCCCGAGTTTGCTGTTCAAAATAATGAAATAAATTAAAATTTCTGGGTATCAACAAACAATGATTTCAGGGTAAATAGAGCAAGTTCGAAAGCGTAATAATTCAACAATCACAACAGGGATAAATTCTTTTTCTTCAATTTGTTGAATTGTTTCGTTACACAGCCAGCAGAATGAAAACGAAATTACCAGAATTTCGATCAGATTTCTGGCATGCGTAGAAAGAAGAAGCAATCAGCTGCCTTTGGTTGTTAGCTGCGACAGCAAAAAGACGGTAATTAGAATATCCAAATACGAATAATTCGTGGAAAAATCTATCCTAGCGTTTCCCACTAATGAAAATATATACAAATATGTATGGTGCGAAAGAAGGATGACCATAGACCATAGCCGTAACACAAATTCAAATCGGAGGAGAGCTTTGGGCTTTAAGACTTAGAGAGTTACACGACGATTTCATTGGGCTTTTTGGCTAAGCGGAATCGACGTCGGCTCCCTGATCATGCAGGCCATGTTCGAATCCCATCTATTGTGGCACATGTTTTTTTTATAAGAAAGTTTTTTTGGGCCAGTATTGAAACTTTCTTAGATATTTCATGTTTTCAGTACCAAAACTTTCTTGTCACTTTCTTAGCAAAAATTTTGGAATACAGTATTTCTAATAATGCACAGTTTAAGGCACTGAAAACATTGCACAAATACCACGTTTTTCATAGAAAATAGTCGTTAGACTCATTTAAATAGCAAGATGAGCGACTGAACAGAAGAGCGGAAATAACATACAGAACATTACGAGAGAAAGTATGAAACAGAACTTTCTTAAGTTTCAAGAATCCAGTATTGAACTTTCTTAAGTTTTTAAGATGTTGAGCACTACTTTCTTATAAACAACTTTCTTATAAAAAAACGTGTATGCCACTCGTGGAAAAATCTATTCTAGTTGTTTATGAAGCCCTTCTCTGATTAGCTCCAACAAGTCCCCATTCAGTTTCATTATATCATAATCAGAACCATTATATCCTACTCAGTTTCATTATATCAAATGGCTGCTGATGTGGGTAACATTTGATGTTGGTTTTACCATAGTCATGGTTTTACGAAGAGTGGGACTTAAGCATAGATTTACGTAATTCTATCCGCAGGCCTAATCATGCTTTTACGTTATGTTGCTGCCGGGGACATATAATAGAAAATTGGTACGGGTGTGTACCGCTCGTTTGGTTCATAAGGGTGGACAAGGGTGGGGCTTCTACAAAAAATTCTCTAAACATGGGTTATTTTATTCTATTTTGTGCAAAATTGCTAAAGGTAGTCATGAATTTTATGAAATCTTAAAAAAAGTATCGAAAGTTGGTCTAAAGTACATTATTATTGAAGGTAGGTTTAGGCCTCAGAATTTCAGCAACGCACATTCCGGTCATAACTCATGTAGCCCCGAGATAGCTCCACGTAAACCGATATAAAGCCCATCTCAACCAAGACGACTGGTCCGCATCCACGCAAAAATACTCTAAAAACTCTAAATTTGATTATTACTTATTCTTTTCGAAATGGTTGAGGTTAATTCAGAATGCAACAGCCTACCTGGTCTGAATACTTCGAAAGTAGGATGTTCTTCAACCCAAGTGTATATATTTGCTTTAGTTGGAGCCATCAGTCCTGCTATCACTTTTCCTGTAGATCTCTCTAAAACAGTGATTCTCTCGTCACTGTTTTCGTCAGCAGTATCCGTGGTCGATGTTGCTGGACTGATTGTTGTTCCTTTTGAACTCTGAAAATAAAAATAAATAGATATATCTTGTTAAATAAATTGAGCGGTTTCCCCATTCTCGAATGCCAGATGCGTTTCGCACTTATTTGAGCTGACCGTGTAAAGATATCAATTAATCTGGGATACGGGATATCATATTAAAACGTGAATTAATGAACATCAATGACATGTGCCCTGAGTGACAGCCAGTCATACTAACCAAAACAACCAGCGGAGAAACTGCGGAGTAACTTGCATTACATGAAAACTAAAGCCTTGCAAATTGACCATGTAAAGCTGGCACCTGGCCCAAAGTACGCAAACTAAATTAAAATTGGGGCACTTGACCAGACTGTGGTTAGGGACGTGTCGCCCGAGCTTCAAAAACATACTCGTTTTTTTACCAATTTTGCTTAAACGTATACCGACTTTCCACCATCTTTTCTTGTATTACCGAATTATCAAATATCTAAATACGATCTGTGACATCAAAAATCGCTACTGTTGCTTATACCAAATTTGGAAAATCAGTACAGTTTCTTATACAGTCCGGACTTCGATTATCCGGTCCGTCAAAAATGTTCGACTACGAAAGCATTATTCAGCGAATATTCTATTTTTCTTCGCACAAACCATTCGAAGATAAAAATATCAAGCAGAAATCATCACAAAATCACTCTAAAACCTCAAATACTCTAGTATGAGGAGAATTTTTTGTTTGAAAAATAATCCTAAAAAGCTACTCTTGTTAGTTTGTAACTGGTTTTTGCTGTGATTATATATTTTCGATTATCCGGAATTTCGGATTATCCGCACACATTTTAAAAATCTTGCGCCTCGTGTAGGCCGGATAATCGAACAACTATTGTACCTATATTCGGAAATTTGACACCGTTCCTTACACAAGAATTGTGAAAATGGATGCCCATGCGGGAATAATATACACAGTGCTCCCCCCCCCTAAAGTTAACGATTTCTGAATTCAATCATTTAGGGTGTGTTCTTCTGAACCTCAAAACCTTCCCAATTTCGAAAACAGAATGCTTCCAAAAACCGAATCCATGATTTTAAAAAAGCACGAATTCTGGAAATCGGAATGCTATCGCGCCAAAATTTTTGCTTGCCTTGTCACCAGACCCATTCTTGGAATGTATCCTGGCAACTGGTAAAATGGAAGACTGAAGACAGTTACCTCTTTGTGAGTTGGACTTTTGACACCAAGACGTCGCTGCTTATCTTCAGAAATCAATCGCAATGATTCTTTTGTATAACTATAACGATAAAAAAATACTTATAATAACAATCCCAACAATCACATTTGCAATCACAATAATAACCATAATCCCAGTCATAATCATGATCGCAATCACAATCACAATTATAACCAAAATCATCATCATCATCGTCAACATCATAATCATCTTCATCACCACAATCATCATCATCATCATCATCATCATCATCATCATCATCATCATCATCATCATCATCATCCTCATCAACATCATCAACATCGTCATCATCATCATCATCATCATCATCATCATCATCATCATCATCATCATCATCGTCATCATCATCATCGTCATCATCCTCATCATCAGCACCACCATCATCATCCTCATCATCCTCATCATCAGCACCACCATCATCAGCACCACCATCATCGTCATAATCACTACCATCATTATCGTCTTCGTTGTCGTCGTCATCAAAACTATAATCAGAACCATTACAATCATCATAATCATTATAACAACAAAAGGCATTGTCACAGGCCCTACTATCAAACTTTGGTAATTGAGTGAATAATCACTCTAAACCAATGTTAGCGAAAACCTGGTTATTGATCTGGCATACCCATAAACCCCGAATGAAACAAAATAAATTCATTGAGGATAACGAAGTATGCAAGCAGAAAACAGACATATCTTATTTAACATAAACAAAGATGGCAAAGAACCATAACAGTAGAGCTGTGTGCCACAAGGAGCTTGATTGACTTGATCTATACTCGTAGGTGCCAAATAAACGTCTCCCCCTGTTTATTAATTTCGAGCTTTCCCCCCACCCCTTAGGACCTTATTAGGACCCCCCGTTTATTAATTTCGGAAGAAAAAATTGCACTTGTGAAAGGAGTAAACTACGCTTCATAACCCTTATTTTTGATGAAATAACTCAGAAAAAACACAGTAGTGTACAAAACGTTTACACTCTGTAGTGTAATGTTAGGTAGTGTAGTGTATAATAGAAAAAGTACAGTGTCTTAGGTTGTGTAGTGTATAAAAATTCCCCACCCACCCATTTATTAAACCCCTCCCCCGTTTATTATTTTTCAAATAGTTCCCACACCCTATTTATTAAGACCCACCCCCTATTTATTAAGACTCCCCCCTGTTTATTTGGCACCTAAGAATATGGGAATCAGGATTTATGGACTATTATCAATAAGTTATAAATGCAACATTATTACAATATGCAACATTCTAAAACGATGCAAAATTGTTCTCCTCACCTTGTAATGCAATCTTTGTTGCAATAAACAGCATTCTTCATCGCAGGCCTATTGCATACAATGCAGAATTTCTGTTGAATCACTGGTTTTAGAGTCTTTGGGGTTGGTGTGATCCTCACCTAAGCAATAAAAAGAGTCCAATGATGATTTGGACAAATTATTGAAATACACAAATCGCAGTGTGTATTAAAAATATTATAGAAGGAATACCCCGGCTACTCATTAACCACGCTTTCGAATCTATAATCACTACTGTGTTGGATAATCACTACTGTGGTGGTACAATTTGCGTACTGTGGTGGTAGTTTCTGCGTACTGTGGTGGATAATCACTACTTGTGGTTGGTTACTATGCTTGCGGTGGTGGCAGTTTTGGAGTACAGTGGTGGATAATCACTACTTGTGGTGGGTTACAATGCTTGCAGTGGTGGCAGCTTTAGCGTAATGTGGTGGATAATCACTACTTGTGGTGGGTTATTATGCTTGTTGTGGTGGTAGTTTTTGCGTACTGTGGTGGATAATCACTACTTGTGGTGGGTTATAATGCTTTATGTGGTGAATACGAAATCATAGCAAAACTCTATAGATCAAGCAAGAAAAAAACCACAAAACCCACCACAGTACGACAAAACTGCCACCACCGCAAGCATAGTAACCCACCACAAGTAGTGATTATCCACCGCAGTACGCCAAAACTACCACCACCGCAAGCATAGTAACCAACCACAAGTAGCGATTATCCACCACTGTACGCAGAAACTACCACCACAACAAGCATAGTAACCCACCACAAGTAGCGATTATCCACCACAGTACGCAGAAACTACCACCACAGTAGCGATTATAGATTCGCTAGCGTGTTAACTGATTTAGGATATACAGTATCGCTGACTGTAAGTTTTAGGCCCTGGCCAAACGATGAAACATTATCAAACATTTGAGACTTGCTTTTCAACCAATGTTTGAACGTTTGACCACGACACAAACATTGCTTCACAAGCAACGTTGATGAGCAATATTTTCGAAAGGTTAAAAATATTTCTGCTGGATGCAAGCAAAACATGTTTCACGAACAATGTTTTGTGACGTGGCCAGACGGTAAAACATTTTGCGTGACAAAAATTTCAAATTTTTGATTGTTTGGCCAAAGCCATATGAATGGTAATCCAAACAAGATTCAACTTCGGACCACTCTGTCACGTCCACCTGTTGTCTTAGCTTTAAACTGACTTGAGATTATTCCAGGCTGACTGTAAAGCTATGGCTAAATTAGGAGACTTGTCGCGGGGGACACTGTATTCGGCGTGTCTCCCAGTGTGGCTAAACATGCGAGTGGCAAGCGAGCAACATGTCCCCTGAGTCATTTGCATGTTGCGGAGACAAGAAATATTTCTGCTGTCTCCCAGAAACATTTGCTTGTTTTTGCTACAAATTTTGTCGCGCGCTACCAAGTTTCTGAGGTGGTTAAACTGATAGACACCGAGGGGACATCAATGTCGCCTTAACTCTCCTGCTACGGCAAAAGATTTTTTAGGTGTTCCATCGATTGTCCTCATTACTAACATAAAAGAATTGTACCAAGCCCTACTATCAAACTTTGGCCATGGAGTGGATTATCACTCTAACCAATGTTAGCGAAAACCTGGTTAATTATCTTGCATACCCATAAACCCCTAATGATATGAAACGATACACTGGGGATAACGAAGTATGCACTGAATGAAATGTGAACAAAAATGTTTGTTGGTTGGTTAGTTTTTTGTTTGTTATTAAGCTAGTTAGTTTATTAGTCACCCAGTCAGTTAGTCAGTCAGTCAGTCAGTCAGTCAGTTAGTCAGTTATTGAATTTTCTAGTTAGCTAGTTAGTAAAAAATGTAGCTAGTTGGTTAATTAGTCGGTTAGTTAGTAAATTATCTAATAATTTGGTTTATTGGTTGGCTGGTAAATTAGCTAGTTAGTTAATTAGTTAGTTAGATAGATAGATAGAGAGATAGATAGATAGATAGATAGGTAGATAAATAGATAGTTAGTTAGTTAGTTAGCTATTTAGTTAGTTAGCAAGCTAATTGGTTAGTTATTTAATTAGTTAATTAGTTATAGTTAGTTAGTTAGTTAGTTGGTTAGTTAGTTAGTTAGTTATTTGGTTACTAATCATTCGCTAAAGGGATGTAACAACAAGGGCAGTAATTACAATGACAAAACTAATTTGTTTACCTTTTTGGTAACGCTACCATCATTGGGTTTCTGCTTCTTTGGTGAATCCTCGCTTTCATCGCTAGCTCTCTTTTCAGCCTCTCTTTGGGCAGATCGAAAGAAATTCGCCTTTTTGAATCATTTGACTTAATCTTGTTCTCAGTAGTAGTTGAATCACTTTTCCTTCTATCTTTTGCTGCATCTAGGCCCTTATTCAGGGATGTTTCAGCAGATTTAGTGCCATGCTCTATCTTGACATCACTTTTACCAACACCTAAACAAGTTTGGACATTAAAATGCAGCGAAAACTAATGAGAAAAAAAGAGATTTATTGCCTGGTTGTTACACACGAGATCAAGCTAATCCATACTGAATTAAAAGCTGGGTGCTCATAAAATAGTCTGTTTTTGAAAGGGTGCTTATTTGATAGCGGACGCTTATTCAAATCATTAAAGATCTTTTCGAATCATTCTCCTAGTTCCCAACCTTTTTGGAGGAGAAAAAGCTAAGAACAAAGTGAATTGTTCGCAAAATCTCAGAAATCATTCAAGTACTAGAGCATCATTAAAAAAATAAGGTTCTATTCAAAAATGACGTAACGCCTGTTAGAGGGTGGGAGATACAGAGATTGTGACAGTAAATGACAGTTTGACAGTGACAGTGCGTGACAAGGGGGTGGTCAAATCTGTCAAAATTTGCGTGACGTCATTTTGAAAGCGAGAACATAATCGAAACAGGATGACGTTTTTTCTCTAACTAGCTACGGATGCTTATAAAAGAATGCTCAAAAATTCAGCGCTAAACTGTAGGCCTTACCTTCACTTTTGATTTTAATAACTTTCTGGTTGCCAATCTTTTCAAATGTAATATGTCCCTCAAGAGACTCTCTACGTTTGGCTTCCATTTCTGCTTTTAATTGTCTTGCTTTCATTTCCTTCAGCTGCCTTTTCCATTCGTTTTCTTCTTCGATCTTTTTAGCTTCCTTCGCATGTTTTTCCTCAGCTGTAGGCCTAGATTTCTTCTTAGCCGGTTCATGACTATGAATATCTTGAACATCTTTGTAAAATGCTTCAACTTTATGTTCCGCTGTTTCAGTTGCGTGTTTCTCTGGTGTTTCGTTCTGTAGCTTTTCGAGTAGTTTTTTTCGCAAATTTTCAGACGAACCGTCCTATGGCACAAAAATATAAGTAAGAAAAACGTTCACTAACATGTTTAGAAATTCCTTGTCATGTAGTTGGAAATCTCAAGAGAAATTTCACTTGACTTGCAATTGCTAAAAACATTTCCTAAAGTAAATTCGTGACATTTCTAGCATTTTCAGGTCTTTTTGCCACTTACTCCTATCAGCTAAGTCAACAAAAGCCGAAACATCTTTTCAGAAATACTTGAAAGCTTTTTTCGTAAGGTCAGAAGCAGGCTGTAACAATTGACTAAGAAGGATTTTCTACCCAGATACGGATTAAGCCCAGGGGGGGGGGGTACTCTCTAATGTAGGCTGACAAGTATACGCCCCTCATATGTGTGGGTTTCTATTCCAAATTCCGTACAACTGGGTCCGATTTATCCCTAAAATGCTTTAACGTGGGTATAGAATCAAATTTGCTTAACATTTGGTACACGAATTCATACAAAAATCATAAAACTGGGTGGCTGAATGTGTAAAACAATACCTCAAAGGTAGGTTGGTTTGTAAATACTAGGAGGCACAACCCTGTACATTTCAGGGTCAAGTACCCCCACCCGGGGGACTGAATAGACATTATGCTTTTAACACTTATAATTTCGAGGGAAACAGCAGGAAGACCAATGGAACTAATACAGCTATCCAATTTAGCTATGTTCTGTTCATTTGCAAGACATACAGACAGCATAATTCACAACCACAAGCCCAAAACAGCAATGCAGTATCAAACTCAAAAAGTTCATTCCAAGATTCAGAGGAACAGCGGAAACATATTTATACACGAAAATAACGGAGATATTTTCAGAGATATTTTCAAATTTTATATAACATTCTTACCTTTTCATCAGATGAACTTCGTTCTTCTTCCGTCTTCAATCTATTTTTCAATCTTTCCAATCTCTCTTTTTCTTTCATTTCTTTAGAGAGTGCTTGCAATTTTCCTGTTGAAATAAAAAAAATTGTACTTAGGGCTTGGTTATATGAAGGAAATTGTCTTGCCTTGCCGAGACGAGAAGTTTTGCGGAGATCTCACCTCTACTGGAATTTCTTTGCGTTTTTCACATTATGGTTATATGATAAAATTTCTTCCCGGCATAAAGCATTATAAACCGTGATTATCCACCACAGTACGCAGAAACTACCACCACAGTACGCAAATAGTACCACCACAGTAGTGATTATCCACCACAGTACGCTAAAACTGCCACCACCGCAAGCATAGTAACAAACCACAAATAGTGATTATCCACCACATTATGCAGTAACTACCACTACAGTACATAAATAGTACCACCACAGTAGTGATTATCCACCACAGTATTGATTATAGATTCGCTAGCGTGATTATGCTTGGAAAGAATAAGAAATGAAACTCACTTTTACACTTTGGGCACATCCATTCTTCACCATGTTTTTCCATTTCTCTGCCATCTGCCTGAGTTATGCCAACACAATCTCCATGGAACCAATCTTCACACGTATCACAACAGATCATAAATCTAAGAAAACATAATCATAATGTAATCATTTAATCAAAATCAGAAGGTGTCTGTGCATTCCGGGGCTGACCACTTTACTTGGGAGGGTAACAGGCCACCTTGCCATACCGCCAATTTGCAACAGTAAAGTCACTGCACATCTGGTCAACTCACCTTTTCAAAAGACAAATTGCCACACTTAACTGGACAAGTTGGCTCTATCAGTGTGATGAACGGGGGTTTGGGGGCAGCACCCCCAATATTTGTAAATTAATTGCCGAAAAGCCTTCTAGAAAGGTTTGTCGAGTTTTCATGGAGAAACACCTGCCAATTCTTTTTTAAATTTGAATTTCGAACTGAGGTGAGTTGACCACCAAGGTGTGGGGAGTTGACCAGAACACAGTGGCGAATTGATCTGAAATGTGTGGCGACTTAGTCTTGTGACGAAATGGCAGTGCGACGAGTTGAACATAAAATCACTTGGGAGTGCAAAAATTAAGTGGTGTAATTCCTGTCACTAGGATTTATGTAAGAAGTGAAGGAACAAGACCTTGACCCTGGCTGTGATGAGGGGCATTTCACTCTGCGAAAAAGCGTACGAGATTTCAATTAAAACAAAAGGACTTCCAAGGGATTTCAGAGAAAACAATCGGACTTCAAGCAAAGGTGTACGAGATTTGCAAGGAGTGAATTGCCCGGGGCTGTGATGCTACAAAGTTTGAAGCTCAAACCAGTGCATCTTAAATAGGTTTATCAACCTAGAGACGGTCGACTATATTTTTCATGGTTTTCAATGGCTGCAAGAATTTACCTATTCCCATGTGGCTTCCTGCAAATGCACCATGGCCTGTCAGGATCTTCATCAGGATCAAATTCTGTATCATCATCACTCAATTCTCCATCATCAGGAACACTTGAATCAGAATCCGAGGAATCGCCACCTTCATCATCATCATCTTCTTCCTCTTCGTCTTTTTTCTTTCCAGATTTTCTCACCTTCTCATCAATGGAACCCTTCTCCTTTCCACCCTTCTGTTTCTTTTTCTTAGCATTTTTAGCATTCTTTTTCTCACCTTCCTTTTTGGCTTTACTTCCTCGTTTTCTTGATTTCTCTTCTGAAGATGATCTATCTTCCCTAGAACCCTTCTTTCTAGATTTTCCCTTCTTATCATCTTCTTCATCACTTGAATCATCTGTTTCATTGTGCCTTCCTCTTTGCCTTTTCTTCACCTCTTTAACTTTCTTGCCACCTTCAGGTTGAGATGTCTTCCCATGTTTACTTTCTTCTTTACTTGTCCCTTTCTTATTTTCATTTTTCACTTCATCATCTTTATGTTGGACTCTTGTCGATCTCCTTGTTGGTGTTTCATCAGCATGTGCTCCTTTTTTGCCTGATTTTGCTTCTTTGGAAGTTTTCTGTGGCTCAGGCTTGCTTTTTGATTCACTGCAGAAATGAACGATAGTTAAGCTAAGAATAGGGTTTCAGGAAGGGGGTACTGAAAAGGTTTGGAGGATTAGCATGGGGGTAGGGGGCAGCTGCCCCCTGCCCTCAGAAAAATTGCCAAATTCTTTTATTTTCCTATTGTTTTGCCCTTAAATTGTTGCTTCTGCCCCCCCCTACCCTGCACTGCTTCCGGTGTCCTTGTATGTATTGTTTTTGAAACAATAAGGGTGGGGCAACAAAGTTTCCACCCATGGCCATCACTTTTTGTCAAGACAATTTGCATGGGTAAGCGCTTCTTGGATGGATGTTTTTGCAAGGGCAAGGACCAAGGAGGGCTTCTGCGGCCCATGCACGCCCCCCTTAAAGTTGGCACTTATTGCAGCACTTTTTACTGCAAATAGCAGCAAAATGTAGATACTCTGAAAATCTTTCTGCCAAATTTAATACCTTCTCAAATGGCGAGATTCATCCTCTTCAATTTTCTCAATCCCCCCTTTCTTTGACTTTGAGTTTGGGCCGACAATTTCAAAAAGCCTCGTGGTTTTCCTCGTGGACCTACGAGGTGAAATAGTGAATTCCTTAGCAAGAGCATTCTCCGTGGAATCCACACTGCACTTTGAAGTTTCATCTAAATCGTCCGAAAACATAATTCCGCTGTTGTCAATGAACTCGGTAACAACTGCAGGGCCTGTGATGACTTTGTCACTTTTTCCGAGCTGTTCTTTGATTTTTTGCAAGCCTTCGTTTATTGCAGTCTTTTTTAATGTTGCCTTGTCTTTTGGAGGTTCACCTCCAGTTTGCATTCTCTCTATATCTTCAAGGAGAGCATCGGGAAGACCTGCATCATTTCTGCTCAAAACGCCTTGCACGCCATGACCTGGCCTACTCGGAAAACCAGCGTCGAAGATTCCGCTCTGCACATGCGTGGCGCTAAAAGAAGATGGCAGCCCGTCAGGTCCTAAATCAAAACTTCGATCAACACTTTTTAGATCATGTTTTTCTCGACCGATCTTGGCCTCTTCATGCTTAAAAATATCCTTAATCGATGCCACATCGTCTGGGTTTAATAAAGGATCATCGTGATCGCCTAAAGATTGTAAATAATTGGTGAAATCGCTGTTGCTAGCGATCGGTTCACTTGCAAACACAGAGTTGAGAGTTGTCGTGGATAAATCTGGTAGATCGGTTAATGGCCAGCCTGATCCACTAGTTGTTGTCGACGATATGACAGGCTTTCCTTGGTCATCCATTTTACTGCGTTCTTCCTCACCAAAATCAGCTCGTGATACAATATACGATCATTTTTCAGTGATCGATCAAACGATTTTTGCTCGACAAAGCAAACAAAATGGATCTTTGTGCTCTACACATATCATAAAAATCAAATATGGCCTCCAACTTCACTCCAGAATTTAAACCTTTTCACAATCTGCTTTTATCTGCAAAAATAAAATCTAGCAGGAATGAAGCTCCGTCTCGATCATCTAAATAAAATCTTGAAATCACTTTGATCAATCTTGCATAAATAAATTCATTACTTCTTCACTGTCAATGAAATGAACTTCCCTCATTAGCATAACATGCGCCATCAGCCACACGTGACTGAAATGGCTGTAACTGCGTTGGAGCGGAACATGACTGCTGACGTTGACAGGTGGTCGCCCCACAATGCAATTGAATCGAATAATGAGACACATGTCCTTTTTTTACAGTAACAATACGATATTATCTTAAAAAGAAGCATAAAATCAATTTACAGCAAAAAGGTGTCAGGACACAGCAGACACTCAAAAAAAGCGTAAGCTCGCGTGTCATGGAACTCCTTACTGTTTAACCAAAAAAACCACAGGTCGCAGATCTGCATGGCTATTTCGGTCATCGTAATGCCCTGGCCAAACAATCAAACATTGTTGTTCAAACATTTGAGATTTGCTTTACAAGCAATGTTTTTGTGGCACATTCGTTCGACAAGCAAAAATTAGCACATTTGTTGGGCGATGTTTTTGAAGAACGGAACGTTCGAAAACATTTTGCTTGACGACGCAAATACTGATTGACGACGAGCATTGTTTTGTGATATGGCCAAATGGGAAAACATTTTGCTAGACAAGCAAATCTCAAATGTTTGACAAATAATGTTTTATCGTTTGTCAAGGTCCTAAGTTTGAATGAGATGGTCGTGCCAGATCACAATGGAAGCAGGGATGACATTGATAGTGACCCTTTTTCTTTGTGCCGCTTCACTTTTTAACGAGCTTCCCATGCCCTTGTTTCTTTCAACATCGGGGATAAAGTCTGGTGTTCTTTTATTAATTCCGTTTTTCAGAATTGAGTCTAATGCTTTTTTAATAATGATTTTTCGTTTCATTAGGATTAGTCAACAATCTACTGCCAACCTCAAATGCCTCAAAATCGGCCAGAAAACCAAGCAACCGCCACATTTTTCGCAAAAATCTCTTTCTTAATCTTGCATCAGCAAAATATTGTAAGTCTAAGATTATAAAGATAACCTAAATGTGACATTTATTGTAACTCTCTCACCCGGAAGGACGTAAATGCTTTATATTTTGTATGATATGTAGATCCCTTTTTTAAAATTATGTAACATTTTAAAAACTTTTTTACAGATACAGTAATAATTCTTAGAAGTGTCTTAACTTATAGGTACAGTAGTGCAGCAAATTTTGCTACAAATTCACGTTAAATTGGAGTAAAGATGAAAGAAAGGATTCAAGCCCCAGCCTATGAGCTCAAGGAGGCATCTAATGAAGCATTTTCCTTGTAAGTTACTTGTATTTTGTTTTCTGAGTTCCTGCAGGTATTTTCAACATTTAGTGTCGACGATTCATTTTCTCTTTTTGTCATCCATAACACGTTTTTTTTTCTTATAAGAAAGTTTTTTTGGGCCAGTATTGAAACTTTCTTAGATACTTCATGTTTTCAGTACGAAAACTTTCTTGTGACTTTCTAAGCAAAAATTTTGGAATGCAGTGTTTCTAAGAATGCACAGTTTAAGACACTGTAGCACAAATACCACGTTTTTCAAAGAAAATAATCATTAGACTCGTTTAATAGCAAGAAGAGGGACTGAACAGAAGAGCGAAAGTAACACACAGAACATTAGGAGTGAAAGTAGAAAACAGAACTTTCTTAAGTTTCAAGAATTCAGTATTGAACTTTCTTAAGCTTTTAAGATGTTGAGCACTACTTTCTTATAAACCACTTTCTTTTAAAAAAACGTGTATTCATGAATCAAGAGAAAGATTTGCTATACTACCTCTACTAAAACGACCGCAATCCCGGTCGTTGCACTCGGAGAGGATTCCCTTACTCAAGATGTCCGCCATCTTCCAGAAAAATGCTACGTGGACCCAGACCTCTTTGAAAAGGTCTCAATTGTTTAAACTCAGTTGGTTGTCTAACTCACTGTCACTAACTTTTCTCGATGATGTGAAAATGACAAATTGAAATACAGAGCGAGTGTCAGTTATCTCTGCTGAGCGAGAAGAGGTTCTTTCGATATACACAGTACTGTCTATTTTTCCTTGCAATTTTCTGAGATGCAATTAACTTAGAGCAGCGTAGCGTAGTGGTTAGCACTTGCGCCATTTGGGCTCAAGGTCTGCGGTTCAAATCCAGGCTAGGGAGCACAAATTTACAAGGTGTAAAACCTTGCTCTCTGTGACACCGCACCAAGGTGTAAAATTGGTACCTTGCTGACGAAGGCCTTAAAACCCTCGTAGCGCCGATTGTATAGCTGCAAGCGAGTCGATATATACTCCCCAGGAGTATTGCAAAAAAATAGAAAATGAAGAAAATGGCCTGAGGTA
This sequence comes from Chrysaora quinquecirrha, assembly GCA_014526335.1. Lineage (NCBI taxonomy): Eukaryota > Metazoa > Cnidaria > Scyphozoa > Semaeostomeae > Pelagiidae > Chrysaora > Chrysaora quinquecirrha. The sequence continues at coordinate 9,070,180 of JACTAT010000037.1, forward strand.
AGGGGGTAATAGTTGTAAAGCGCTGTTGAATATGTCCAGTTATAGATAACGGCGCTATATAAAAGCCATGACCTTGACCTTTACCTTTAGTATGTCCCCCCTAAAAATCTTCAAAATTAGGAAACCCCTCAGGGGGCTTAATTCGAGCTTTTGCGGTAGACTTGGGGCAAGCCCACACCACTGACATGGCACGTTGAAATTAGCCAACCAACCCCCGTCAAAAGCAAATCCACCACGACTTCAGTATTACACTCTTTTTTTTATAAGAAACTCAGTACTGGGATCAATATTGGTTAAGAAACTTTCAGTACTCGACCCAAAATGATAAGAAACTCGCAGGTCTCAATACTCTTTAGAGTTGAATATAGCATCGAAAAACGAACTTCTGTTACACTGCAAGTGTCTATTTTTGCAAAAAGAACTGCTCATGTAAACGTGAATTGTATTGTTTCTTCTAAACTGGAAAAAATCTTAGTTTCTTATAAAAAAAAGAGTGCAGTGGCGAGAAAATGGCGTGCGACCCCGCAGCCAAAAAAAATGGAATGGGAAGACGCATTTTCAAGACTGAAATCTTGTGGCAAATCGATGTATAAATAAAGCAAATACAAAACAATCGGGCTGGTAAAACAAAGCAAACAAAAAAGTACGCGTTAAAAACGCCTTTATTTGTGCTGCTGTTAAAATTTCATTGAAAATGAGCAAAGAAACAACAGAGAATGTGGTTTATTTCCCAATTTCTCGCACGTTAGAGAACTTTTGATAATAAGCTGACGCAGGTTGCTTGAGCAATAAAATTGAAAAAAATGTAATTCTTTTGATAAAACGATAAAAGAAACACAGTTCTCAAAAAGCAGAGGAATTACGGAGAAGTTAAAGCATGGAATGAAATGAGAGTAGAATATCACGAACATAAGAAAAGTTTAGGGAAAAATTCAAACCGTTCAGGTTCGCTTCGAGAACCTTATCACATTGGACGTACAGCAAATACAAGATAACCCTTCTGCTCTCATGCTAGGACAAGGGTATGCCTGAAGGTATCAACAATTTAAGTAATTTCATAGTCTTTTCACTGCGAAACAGAAACCTATAGTCTCGCTTGTAGTACCGTACTGACGCACTTGCGATCCTGGGATATTTTTTTACTTATTTTACTTTTTACTGTAACTTTCTTGGCCGATGAAATTTTACTTGTGCACCTTATTTGTTTGTTAGAACTATGGATTGCCTAATCTTATATGTACTAAGTACTATTAGGAGCCATCCGCATTTTGCCCCCTTTTCTGAAAAAGTTTATCGAAATTCCGACCCCTCCGTTTATTTTGACCCCCCAGAAGACCCCGAGTGCTGTTCCAACCACCCAGGAATTAGGTGCCTAAAGTAAAAGGTCTGGATAACCCGTAACCTCCAAACCCTTCTCCAGGCAAGGGCTGAAAGCTGGTAGACTTTGTTTGTTCCAGGTGCAGTGGGTGTAATTTGACCATAGTCTCACCTTGATAAGTTTCTTATAAAGATGTTCTTTAGAGATGGGCACTCCTGCAAAATTTCGCAGTTTTTGACCAAAACCACGAAATTTTGATTTTCATCACAAAAGCTTCTCCAATGCTTAAAGATCCATAAAAAATCACCTGTATAGAACAAAAACGGACTGGCCAGTCGGGCTAATGTCACGCTAGCGAATCTATAATCACTACTGTGGTGGATAATCACTACTGTGGTGGTACTATTTGCGTACTGTGGTGGTAGTTTCTGCGTACTGTGGTGGATAATCACTACTTGTGGTTGGTTACTATGCTTGCGGTGGTGGTAGTTTTGGCGTACTGTGGTGGATAATCACTACTGTGGTGGTACCATTTGCGTACTGTGGTGGTAGTTTTTGCGTACTGTGGTGGATAATCACTACTTGTGGTGGTTTATAATGCTTTATGTGGTGAGTACGAAATCATAGCAAAACTCTATAGATCAAGCAAGAAAAAACCACAAAATCCACCACAGTACGCCAAAACTGCCACCACCGCAAGCATAGTAACCCACCACAAGTAGTGATTATCCACCACAGTACGCCAAAACTAGTAAACCACCACAAGTAGTGATTATCCACCACAGTACGCAGAAACTACCACCAGAGTACGCAAATAGTACCACCACAGTAGTGATTATCCACCACAGTAGTGATTATAGATTCGCTAGCGTGAATGTACAAAGCGTAGGCTCGAACTCCAAGGTCCCCCATCAGTAAGCTGGGCTGTTGAGAGGTAGAGCGGGTCCTGAGATAATTTAATCGTGCCGGGCAATTGAGCGTACCGGGCCTTTGGAGGTTTCTGGCGGAAGCATGTAAGATAAATTTCACATTTCACGGGCACCTTTACAGGGCGGGCCCCGGAACTTTCACCCGCCGGACCCGGATCCCCTCTTGACGAGACCGTCAATAAAGATCCCATACTGTATTTGAATTTACCGGTAGGAATCTTTTGAAATGCTTTAGTGAAAATGATCAAATTAACTAAGACAATATAAAATAGAAACATGACTTCTTATTTATAATTTGCTTCATTATTTTACACTCGTTTTCGGGGAACAGTAGAATAAAAATAAAATCAAAGCTCACCGTTTTACACCTGAATTTTTTTAATTAAGTTTTTTATTGATTCATACGAAGGTGGGATGGATTTGAAAATAGCTGACAATTTATTTTCCTCTTCTATTTAGTATTTGTCATTGTTGCATTAATTTATAAAATTAATTAAACTCAACACTGTTTTCGTGAATAATAATAAGCAAGGGTCCCTTATTGGTTTCCTAATTAAAAATGTTTTTCAAAATAAACTTTTATTTGCGACAGGTGAAAGCTCAGTGCCAGTCAAGGTTTGGAGGAGATACATGAAGTTGGCCTGAATTTCAAACGAAAAAAAGAGTATTTATAAACAAACTTGATTTTTCATAATTTAGTCAAAATAATTCACAATAAAGAACTGATTTCAATTCAACCTGGAAACTTGACATTCCCAGACAACGAACAAGGAAAGATGGCTTCGATATAGTCACTAAAGGAACTGACGGACGAATCAAAATTTCTTGAAGCATGCATAACGAATCTCTATCAGGCAACGACACTCTTTTATACGGTTGCAACGGAGAAATCAAGAGCAAAATACCGCGCGTCGAATCAACAATATACGGTGTGTTTTTGTTTTTGCAATTAATTCTATCTGGATTCGGGAACACTTTAGTTTGTCTCGCAATTACGCGATTTCGAGACCTCAGAACGCTTACGAATTCGCTACTATTCTCTTTGGCGGTGACGGATTTGCTAACGCCATTAGTTAGAGTTCTCTTCATCGCAGTATCGACGTTTCGACAGCAATGGATTTTTGGGTGCGTTTGGTGCAAGTTATCATCAGTGCTCGGCGTATTTCTGTGTGCCTCTTCGATTATGCATTTATGTGCGATCAGTATCGAGCGTTTTATCGTAATTAAATGGCCGTTACGACATCGAAACTGGATAACGAAGCGACGCATAGCGTTTGTACTTCTGAATATATGGATAACAGCGTTACTGCTGTCTCTATTTCCATATTTTGGATTCGTAAAAACAACATTTAACGCTGAATTGCTGGATTGTGAGATACTTTGGACGGAAAACCCGAAGTTAGCATTGATTCTCGCGAGTTTCTTTTTCCTATTTCCGTTCATCGTTATGAGCATCGCCTATCGTTTCATCTTCAAAGAAGTTCGCAAGCAAACTCGCCGCATTTCGGCCTTCGAGATTCCTACTCGTTGTGTGACCGATGTCTTGCAGGGAAAATCTCTTGGCACTAAAATGCGAATATCCCGAATCATCCGACAAGAATTAAAAGCTGTAAAAGTCATCGTTGTCGTCATCGGTGTATTTTTCGTGCTTTGGCTGCCGTTTTTCGCTGTAACGAGCATTCGAGCTTACTTTCCGACGAGTGTTTCGGGCTTCATTCAACGGTTTGCTTTCGCACTGGCCTATCTCAATTCAAGTTGTAACTGGATTATATACAGCGTTATGAACAGAGATTTACGCCGTGCCTTCAAAAAAATGCTGGCCTTGCAAACGCGCGGCAGAAACTCAACGCGAAGTACCCGCAACAAGATCAATTCGGAAACCAGCGAGTCATTATCACCAAAGAAACGCGTGGCGCTAAATTCACCGCCTACAGAAAAACTATCACCGAAGCTGAATGCGGCACAGGAGATAGCCAACACAGAAAGCAAATTTGTTGACCTTAAATATATATGCAAAACAGATAATATTTAAAGAAATAATCAACTAATAAACTTATTGTATTAAAATTGCTGTTTAGAAGGTAGGTCAAGGAATAATTTCCAGCATGGCAAGTATTGCTTATAAAACATTGGTCAAGCATTTCATTTAAAAGCAAGTCTCGTGTTCCGCTAATAAAATCGAGACCAACGACCAAAGCAATTCGCTACACTAAGAGTCGTATCCTTACGGAATTTTATGTTCAAACGCGGCCAATAGAGGTTTCCGCAAAAGATGGCCGCCGTTTCTGTCAACCCCTTGTTTTTCATAAGGTTTTACGAAGGGAATTCTGGGAATAATTTCCTTAGCTACGAATTCAACGTCTGCAGCTATGTAAAATACGTAACTAAGGAAATTATTCCCAGAAGTCCTTTCGAAAATCCTTAATGAAAACAGTAGGCAAAAACGGCGGCCATCTTTTGCGGAAGCGTCTATTTTAGATTGAAACTTTTATTCTAAATTCGAATGTTTCCATCGAAACACATATTCCCCATTTCCCTTTGCTGCTCACTAATTGGCCAGATGTTATTCTATCGTTCGCTCTGAAGAAAAATCGAATTGCAATAAAAGTGGGAGGACATTAATAAGCCAGTGAAAATGCAGCAAGTTAAGTGCTGCGATTAGACTGATTACCTGAGTCGAAGTTTCGCTATTGAATTGAATTGATGGATCGCTCAAACAGTTTGAGCGATCTCCTTTTGGTGCTAGCCTCGGTCTCGTGAGCGATAACTGGGGCTCAGGTAATCAGTCTATGCTGCAATCTGATTGGCTTCGCCAACGTTTTGGGGGAGAGTGGCCGCTTTTTTGCATGCAAAAGCCAAGTGTATCAGTTTGAGCAGCTATCTGACAGCAAAAACAACTAAAGAAAAAGATGGTAGCTGCGATAACTGGGACTCTTTCAAAGCAATGCTTTCAAGGCATTGAACAAGCATTGCTTTCAAGCTGACAGAAGGTCAAGCATTGCTTTTAAAGCAAATCTGAAATGTTTCACCGTCAATGCTTGATTGTTTGGCCAGAGCCTAAGAGCTTAAGGGCTAAAAGTCATAATTGGAAATTTTGGAAAAAGTAATTATCACAGAGAGTTCACAGGTTAATTCTCTTAGATCACTTAGCATAACAATTTAAAACAGTTTTTTAACATACTTGTTATTAAAATGTTCATTATAGTCACACAGTTTCTTCTTCATGTTCATATTTTCTCTTTTTAGACTTATGTTTATGTTTATTCTTCTTATGCTTGTGCTTATGTTTCGATTTCTTATGCCTGCTCCTGCCGTCGTCATTTTCATTATCATCGCTACTGGTGCTGTTCTGTCGTCGGACGTCAGCCTCGTTTGTGTTAGAGGCCTCTTCTTCGCGCAAACTATCAGCGAAGTTTCTAGTTGCGTCGCGGACAGTGGTGTCTCTCTGGTCGATTTCAATAGGCGTTTGCGCATCATTTTGCTGAGTTAAATTTTCACTGCGGACACCAAAGTTGCCCTCTAAAGATTTCCTCTCGTCGTCGCGGCCGTACCTGATGTTTTTTAACCCTTCACTTATTTCGTTTTCCAAACTCATAACATTTGAATTATCTGTACGCTCTGTAATATTTTCATTTTTCATCACGAGTTTATGACTTGAGTCAGTTTCTCTCTTTTTAACAATTCCACTTCTTTCGTCAATATATCCTTCTCGTTCCCTATCCAAATACCTCCCACCTCCACTGGTTTCTCTTTCATCCATCCTTCCTCCCCTTCGCTCCTTGTCTCTACTCCCATCTCTGCTCCGCCTGCCTCTATCTCTTTCTCGATCAACATACCTTTTACCCCTGTCTTGATCTTGCAGCCTCTCTCTACTTCTGTCTCTACTTTGTCTTCGCCGTTCATCCCCAGGTCTCCTGTCGTATTTATAGCCTCGGTCTGATTTATAGTCTCGATCTGATCTTTGATATTCATCACGAGAGCTTTCTCTTTTCCTAGGGCTTCGTTCATCTCTGGACAATCTATGCCTGTCTTTTCGATATTCAGAATATTCTTGATCTACTCGTTCACGTCTTTTGTCTTTCGACGAATCGTCTGTGTGTTCCTGCGCTATTGCAGAATCCTCTACGTTTTCCTCGCGGTTTTCATTTGCAAAATCGTCAGTGATTTTTTTCCCTCCAATAATTTCCAAATACTTTGTCTGTTGATCAATCAGCTCTCGCAAAACCTACAAAATCAACTTCATTTATTTTTTATGATAAAATTTACAGATTTCAACTGGCAAGCAGCTATACTGCTTCTGTTCTATACAATAACAAAGGGGGATGGCGCATTTAGGATACAAGAACAATTGGCTTGTAAGACATCTGGAGAGATCTGCCTCCTGGAAAAATACCACTTCGCATAAATATCAATGAGCCTAATTGAACAATCAGGGGGTAAAGGCATTAAAAATTTATGTGACTTTATATTACGTACATCAGTCGCACTTCTTCGATTCGAATTCTGATTCTTGGCTCTGTAAGTTTGCCTTCGTCGCTTATAGTCACGGAGCTCGGCCAATGCCTCCAGATGGGACCGAGGCCTACCTTCATCGTCTTTCTCGAGCGCCATTAGAGCTGCAAGACGGAAAGAAAGCCAAAATTATGTTATTTCGAGGCTTGAGTGAAGTGTGTATTCTTTGAAAGAAAGGCATGTGTTGCTTGGGTATGGCGACTACTGAATACCCTGGAGACTTGCTTGTGCAGTAGACTTGCTACAAGAGTCTCTAGTTTACGATCCCCTACTTTTGATTTGTCACTCTAACAGAGCGAATCTAAAAACAACAGCAACAACATCGAGTGAAGTTGTGTGACTTTTGTAGTGAGTCTATCTGTGCAGTGTGATCCAAGTCCTTCTTTTCGATGTGACCACAGCTCGTTGTCTATATTTCCTTTTGCCTGGAATACAGGGAGCTGGCGAATCTCCTCACATTTCGTGGTGAGGTTGACTTTGGTGGGCATCGAACCCAGATTGACAGATTACGAGTCAGCCTCACCACTAAGACCCGGTACGAAAAAAAATACGGCATGATTTCAAGTCGGATGGGGGGTTGGGGAATCCCGTTTACTCTATGCTGGTACGAAATGAATACGATGAAAGGTAACCTTTTTTGTCTGAAATTTATTGTTTCATATCAACAAGAATAAAAACTAATTGTTTGTCTCTAATTCATTCAGCAAATCGGCATCAAAGTGTACCGTATTTAATCATTTACACTGTGCAGTCCTCAGGTAAAGCCGGTTACGGTTTCTTATCCATTTTATTCCGTTTTCATCTCAAAATCGTGTCGGTATAGTGAAGACGCGAGGCCAAAAACTAATGGCTAAACCCGAAAAAAAATTAAGGTGTCCAAAAATAGATAGCAATATCAGGGGTCTCAAAAACATGCTACTCAATATTTTGGGTCCCCATTTAGGGGACTGCAAGGAAATAGTGGCATGGACCCCTCTGCATTGAAACTTAATGAGTTCCCCCCTGGGCCCCCCCTCAGCCCTGTGAAATGAAAACAAAATAAGCCAGTACTTACCGATCATTTGTTCCTCTGTTTCTTTCTCTATATCTTCAACAGTAACAGCCGGTGTTTTCCCCTTTGATTTTCCACTCTAAAAATTCGATTTCATCATTGCGTAAAATCGTTTCGCTTCGATGAAATATTCAACGCACCTAGCCTTGCAATGATCTGACAGGTTCAGCGCTCAGCAGATTTACGATGGGTAACTTTTTCAGCGACAATTTCCCTACATATGGGTCGAGTCTCTATACATGGGTAGTAGAAACTTTCAGACATGAATTGTTTTTAAAAAGCCTGATTAATTTTTGTATTTAGAGTCTTTAATCATGGTGCAAATCGGGTAAATGCGTTTCTTGTCTGGGTGTGACAAAATGCTTGATTGCAAACGAAACACGGGAAATAAAGAAAATATTTTGCACACTAAGGTGACAATTTTCTAAGGTAAAACGCTTCCAGCACAGGAATTTCTTAATTTGTTGTCGATTTGAGAGTCTGGGTTTCTTATCAAGAGTTTCTTATAAAAACATGTATGAAATATATAGACTTATTACATTCGTCCTAGTCTACGTTCCTCCACACCCCATCACCCCGCTCCACTGAGGAAACAGCAATTATGTTGTTGCAGTTGTTAGAAGCTGTTTCCGAAAGAGTGGGAGGAATGTAATTAGTCTATGAAATATATTCATATAGGCCCAACAAACCTCAACCACATATTCATATAATTTCAGTCTTTGTTCTGTTGTCAAATACGTCATCATCAAATTCACAGGGAGACAAGACTCCGGTTCAGTAGATGGAGAATCCAATGAAGGTACCGAAAACTGCGTCATTTCTGGTGCAGGATTCGCTAAAAGGAAGACAAAATCAGAAATAACATTCTACAAGTCGAAAATAACATACTTGTATAATAAATTTGTGTTTTTGGAGAATACATGGGGTGAGACTTCTAAAAATTTCATAGATGGTCTTAATAAACGGGGGGGTGGCTGGGAATTTTGTACTCGTGCGTCATAATGGTTATATTGTAGAAACGTAGAATAAAGGTGAATGGTGTATTTAGCGCCAGTTGCTAGGATCTCAGAAGTATAGATTAACTAACGCTGCAGTGGCTGGGGCTCGAACCCCGACCTCTCTGAGCACCTCACACCACCAGCTAGTTGGGTTATGCCACGACGCCACAGCACCTTCAAAGACAGGGAGCCCTGTTCAAAGATAACAAGAGGATAAGGCTTTGACCCGGGCCTTCTCCATAAGAAAGATGTTGCACAGATTGAAAACCCGGAGTAGATTTACTCTGCAATTCTACTATCAGGGGTGAGTTGTTCTAAAATTTGGCACTCTACTAGGGTTAGGATTCTGTCGACATTAAAGATAATTGCCCGATCAAAATAACACCCCAGAGCTTCCCATGCAGATCAAGACGCCTGTTCTCGTGTAACCTCTTACTCTCTTTCTTACTACTTCCTTGGATTATGAGTACAAAACAAATTCTTGAAGACTACAGCACACTTAAAGACCCTAGGAAGCTAGGAAGCTATCAAGGCGCCCCTATATTGCCAAAGACTAGTTTTTATAGCGTATGCCCTCAGTGCTTCGGTTCCTACAGCTTTGAAAAAAAGTACATGAAATGCAAGCTAGACTTATTATACGAGTCTCATTTGCACTCATAAAATCTAGACCAACAACAACGGCAATTCGCTACACGTTTGACCAGCTTTCCAACAGTAACAACAACTAAAGATGGTAACTGCGATAACTGGGATTCGTGTAAAAAGTCTAAATGCAAGCCGTAAACTTCGATCATGGCCCAATGATGTAAAATTCTTAATTTTAACTAGAGTCATTCCAAAAAAAAATTAGATCAGAATTCCACCCCCCTCCCTGATTAACTAAAGGCCTGCCAGTTCCTCATTTAGAAATATCAATACAAAATTACATTTATAAGATAAAGGATATATTTGGATCTTTTCTGAATCCAGAATTTGTTGTCATCGGATAGATATCCATAGCAAGCTAAAATGGATTGGAAATAGGAGTAAACGACCCTCGATATTACGAGATAGATCTCTAAAGCAGTGGCAAAGCTAGGAGACATGTCGCGCGCGACATTGTATTTAGAATATCTCCCAGGGTGGCTAAACATTCGAGTGAAAAGCGAGCAACATGCCTCCCGAGTCGCGGACACAAGAAATGTTTCTGTTGTCTCCTAGAAACATTTGCGTATCTCTCACTAAAAATTCTGTCGCGCACTATTAAGTTTCTGAAGTGGCTAAACAGAGAGACATCGAGGGGACATGTCACACACGACATGTTTCCTAGTTTAGCCAGGCCTTAAGGGCCATTTCCACTTCGTTCGCATTCGCCGTTCGCTAGCGAATTCGCAGTTCGCCGCTCGCTTGCGAACAGAATACAGCCTTCGTTTTAGGCCATAAACAAAGTAAACTTTTGCGAAAGCTTTAGGTTAACTTGGAGCGGAAATCAAAATCACTTCGCATCCGCCTTTTTTTGAGGGCAAGCGAACAGCGAACAGCGAATGCGAACGAAGTGGAAATGGTCCTTTAAGTGTTCAAGATTAAAGTTCACAAACAAATGTACGGCGAGACGCTATAAAAGGGGTACGTAAAATAAGAGTGCGCTATAAAAGTGCTTAAAATAATTGGCAATTCTGATACAATATACTGCTACAATATGCGAAATGCTACAATGCCAATGCATTTATGATACCATACTATCCTGACAGTAGGCAGCCGTGTGTCAATGCAATAACCATACAATCATGCGATGTCTCAGGTGCGATTTCATCATAACATTGAAACGACACACAACATTTGAGCAACTTTGACGGAAAATTGATTTAATGCTGACGCAGAATTTAGCAATTGTGACGCTATTTGTTGTAAAATATAAACAATATTGCAGCAATGTTGCAGGAAAAGTGTAGTACTTTTGATGCAACTTAATAAGCCATACTGATAACGTGTTTAAGCAATATTGTGGTGCAACATTATGGTACACTATAAACAATATTGCAGCAAAGTTGCAGCAAAATTGTAGTATTTTTGATGCAACATTATAAGCCATAATGATAACGTGGGTTAAGCAATATTGCAAAAAATATTGACGCAGTACTGCAGCAATATTCATGCAGTTATTTGGCAAAATTGAAGTGATTTTAATGCACAATTTATGCTTCATTCATTCAGCGACCACGCATTAGGGACACTAAACTAATGGAATTCCGATGCAGTATCAAAAAAATATGGGTGCAACTTTTACATTCGTACAAGGTACACAGGTAAACTGGTACACGAATCGTTCTATTACTGAAACATTTAAACAAGAATGATGCAATTTTTATGCAGTTCTGACGCAACAATAACAGCATCTTGATAAAATCGAAACAATACAATAAAAAGCACAAGTTGCATAGAAAGTTACCTTTGGTTGCGTTATTTCCTCGTTTCGCTCGATTCGCAAGCATTTCAGCTTCTTTCCTGATCACCTGAAAATTAATCAAAAAAAGGATTGTCTTAGTTCTGTCCACACTACACGTTTTTTTTATATAAGGAACACCTTTCTAAGGAACTCGAGGCTGAAAATTCCCAAAAAATTAAGAAACTTCGAGGAACTTTCGAGGCTCGGGTGAAAAGAATCACTTTTTTCAAGAACAAGACGGTTTGTACAAATAAATATCATAATAACAACATATTTCCTATCGTTCTTTCTCAAAAGACTCGAATGAAGCAAGTTTATATGAATCTGCTATAAAATTGGTATTCAAACATATCTCAGGACAAGGAACAATATAACGAACTTTCAGCCTCATTTTATTGAAAAAATAAGGAACTCCAGCCTCAACTCAGACCAAAGGTTCTTTTAAAAAAACGTGTACACCGATTTTAAATAAATACGGGAAAGAGACAGAACTGGGGGTCGTTTAGGGGTTCTAGGGAACATGGGAGAATGCGAAATGTATCCAGGAGCAAGTTAACATGGCCAAAACTAAAAGGAAACAAGGGAACACTGGGAAACAGGGATCAGGTAAAATCCTCGCTATCAATCCGCTTGACATCTGAAAATAATCCTACAAAACTTCAGGGAACAAGGGGATTTTCCCAAGAGAATAAATAGGGGCACATGTAACCCCCCTAAATGAGCCTCAGAACTTTGTTTCATTACAAGTCTAGTGGTCTTTGAAAAGACTTATAGTCAATTTCTCACTAGTTCAGGGTATTTTTTCTGTAGAATTGATGACACGAGAGAGGGAACAAACTAACGAGATTATTGTAGCAATCATCATAATAACAATGAAAATCTACCGTCCGAACATCATTGTACCCCTAAAGATTTGAGCATCTGAATGTTACATATGGCTACTTCTTTGACTACTCTGAAGTACCGAATAATCGAGGGGGGGGGGTAATAAATGTAACCCATATTGCAACTTTCTGGAGCGAAACTTTGTGAAAATTCTCTTAAAATGAAGTGAAAATATCACAGCGCAAAGCCTTTGGAGTCCAATGAACAGAATATGCAAACCGGATGTATTGGTGGAGAAATATACTCCAAAAGTACCAATATGAGAGTACCACTCATTATAAGCTAGGCTTAGAAAAAGGGGCGAGTCGAGGCATGCCACTGCTGAAAACATGAACATCGACGACGTTGAGGCTTAGAAGGGTCGTAGCGAAAACCGTTCTCTTATCTCTGCTTTGGCAGACAAGTACGATTTGCACAATATTACTCAGAATGCCAAGGCAGCCGGCTATTAAGGGGCAAATCGCCTATGACTTCTCCGGCCAGGTTTCTTCTGAGGGTTCCGAGGGTTCCGAGGGTTCCCGGGTTTCCATATCGCTGATAGTAGCTATCTTTCAAGTGCAGTACAGAATTTAAAGCACTCCTAACCTATAGGAAATTGCCTATACATTGAATTGTAAGAAAACAGTTGACTTACGGTTAGATTTATTAGCCCCATAAGAAGCGTATCGTTTCATGAATGGTGTTTGAAAAGCTAGTGATATTCCTAATCTATTCTCTATTGTTCTATAGTGAAAATATAACGTCAATTATTCTATTTTTCGTGGTTATAATTACCTATAGCAATTATCCAAACAATACAGGAACCAGCAGAAATAAAAAAATACTCTTTCCAGTTGCAAGAAATTCGTGTTTTTTATCAAATGTTTCTCTTGCAGATGTTACCGCAAAAGCGATTTTTCTTTGATCAATTATGCAGTGTAGTTTTTCTTGTAATATTGTTAATCAAAAGTTTAGCGGCAATGTAAATAGACAGAAGCTGGATAAAGAAAAGAGGTCCATTTCAAAGAGATCTGAGTCAGCAGGAAATATTTCTGGAAAATGGCGGACATCTTGAGTAGGGTAATCCTCTTCGCTGTTGGACAACTCAGTATGGCAACAATTCAATACCATTGTTGTTGTTGTTGTTGTTGTTACTTTATTTTAAGTAGGCTTTTATTTTTAGCTTTATCAGCTTATTTAGGCCTACATGCAGGCCGCATCCAGGCATGGTACCCCTAGTTTAACATCCCTTCCAAAGGACCGCAGAGTGAGTTGTTTAGTGATCCATTTGGAAAGTCACCCATCCAGATGCTGACCTCACACGACCAAGCTTAACTTCAGCTGTCTAACGAGAACTGACTGAGAAGCTTGGCCACTCACTCTACGATTGGCTTGTCCATGTGTCTGAAAGCAACATCCGACATGTCCAGTCTTTGCGCAAAACGCGAAACTATACCGTTAACCAATACGGTACGAAACTATACCGTTTTGGCCTTGCGTCTACACAATGCCGGCACAGTTTTGATATGAATACGGTACGAAATGAATACTTTTTATGGCCCGCGCCGATAAATACATATACACTTAGGAACTTCAATTCAAATCAATAATTCTCTATGACTTACCTCGGATATGTTGCGCTTCTTTGCGATGATAGAAGCTGATAGAAATTTCCACAATTTCAAAACGAAATTCGGCGTTTCTAGGTAAAAAATAAGCTATTTAAAAGAGAATGTGAAATAATACTCCCGATGGTTGATTTGCCTAACTTTTTAGCTCACCACGCTAACTAACTAACCAACTAACTAGCGAAATATCTATCTAACTAACTAACTAACTAACTAACTAACTAACTAACTAACTAACTAACTAACTAACTAAACTTACTAACTAACTAACTTGTTAACTAACTAACTAACTAACTAACTAACTAACTAATTAACTAACTAACTAACTAACCAACCAACTAACTAACTAACTAACCAACTAACTAACTAACTGACTAACTAACTTACTAACTAACTAACTAACTTACTAGCTAACTGACTGACTGGTTGATTAACTAACAAACCTAAATAACTAACTTATTTATTTTTTCTGGAAAATGGCAGATATCTTGAGTAAGGGAATCCTCTCAGCAAGCAACGACTTTGATTGCAGTCGCTTTAGGAGAGGTAGTGCAGTAAATTTAACTTCTAATTCATGAATAATGGAAGAATAAGAGAGAAAAGGAATCTGTGACAGTAAATGTTAAAAATATCTGTAGAAACTCAGGAAACAAGATGCAAGTAACTCACAAAAGGAAAATACTTGATTAAATGCCTCCTAGAGCAGATAAACTGGGACTTGAATCCTTTCTTTCACTTTAACTCCCATTAAACGTGAATTTGAAGCAAAATTTGGTCTTTGCGATTATCTCTCCTGAAACGTCGACTGCAATTCCGGTCTTTGCACGTGATTGAGAGGATTCCCTTACTCAAGATGTCTACCATTTTCCAGAAAAATGTCGCGCCGACCCAGACCTCTTTGAAAACATGGAGTTTTAACAAATTTAACAAAAAATTAACCAACTCAGTGCATACTTTAATTCTTCTACTGGATTCTGTGTTATGTTTGATTTTCTTGGGCTTTTATCCTCGATACTTTGAACTTGTCTTTCTTGAGTAGTTTCACGTTCATTGACAATCACTCTTTGGTTTATTGGCATGAGCGATTCCTACGAAAATAGAACTATAGAATGCAGATATAACTTCTACCGTAATTATATTGCAAGTCAAAGCGGTCTAGAATTAAACCAGTTTCACAAAGGTTAACTCCAGAAAAGTAACCTTAACCTTATACCAGGTCAGCCCTATCGACACTGCAAGTTAAACCAAACTAAACTACACGTTTTTTTTATAAGAAACCCAGCTCGGGGCCTAGTTCTAAAAGTTTCTTAATTTTTGGCCCAATTTTAGTTCTAAAAGTTTCTTAACAGTTTCTTAACTTAATGGAAATAAATTGCAGTAAAAACAATAAAAGACGTGAATATAGCAAGCAAATTATTAATATTATTGTATTACAAAGAATTAGCCATGCTGGTGCGAGAAATCGCACGGAAATGCTTGAGAATTGGTTACTACGTCCACAAATGTGAAATTAGTATGTTGGAAAGCTGGCACAAAAATTTCTTAAGTTTCTTAACTCCTTCCTCCTAGTTCTAAAAGTTTCTTAACTTTTGGGGCGTCTAGTTCTAGGTTTCTTATAAACCGGTTTCTTATAAAAAAAAATTACGTGTAAACCAGTCTGACAAATGTTGCGTTTTGATTGGTAAATCCAACAAAACTAGCTGGTTTGATTGGTGCAAGTTTAATCTGGTTTAAAGGTTAAATCTAGTTAAATCTGTTGGAATTTTATCTGGTTTAACTTTTAATAACCTATTCTCGGGGCAGTGGCATAGAGCTGGGGGGGGGGTAAAGAAAGTGGTATGCCCCAAAGGGATAGATCACTAGAAGCAAGCAAAGTAGCAAGCGAACTGACTTTGGAACTGACTGAGCGAACTGATCTTGAAATCTTCTGGTATTTAGGCAAATGGGTACAAAAGTTCTTGATGCGAATGGGTTCTCTTTCAAAAGTCACAATTCACGTCTTATGCTCTAATGTTCATAATAAGGAACCAACATCCCTGGGAGAAAACGAACAAAATTAAAAACAAACCTGGCCCGTATTTTCATGTTTTTCATCTTTTGTGTCTAGTGATCTAACAAAACGATACATTGTCTATTACACTCATTTCTTTAAAAAAACAACAATCAAAATTAAAGTGCATTTCCTTTGGCCAAATTCTGTTATCAGCAGATTAACTTCGGTAGAAATTTTCTCGAAAAGTCTTCTGAAAATGGCAGTTTTGGCAGGCCTCCAAAACCTTCTGCCCCTTAATCTGAAAGTTTCTTAGACATTGCAAAGAATCTCATTCTCATATTCAAGGTTTAGTCCAAGTTTGCAAAATGAAATATCTCACTTATTAGACTTGGAATAATGAACGTTTCGTGACAAAATTTTTGATTGAAATTTCACGAAATAATATGGCCTAGAAAGCCTAATTAATCTCTTATTCTGCTTGCTATTACCCATGAAATAGGGTCTGTACCCAGTCTGTATCTACATTATAAGTGGGTGGGTCTGTAAAATTGCAGTAGCACACCCCCCCCCCCCTATATCCATAGGTCATGTACTCCTAGGCCTTAAATAGCCTACCTAGAGGACAGGGGGCAGCTCCTTCTGCCTTTCCAAGGGGGTGGGGGCAACAAGGCAAAATGTGCCAGGATTAAATCAGAATTGTCTTAAACTATTGCATCAACAGCAGCGACAAAGTGAATTGTATTATTCAACATTGAATGTGCCAAAACACCCTGTTCCTCTCCCTGCCCTCCCTAAAGAAACAGTCTGCACAAAATGATACAACACAGGAAGTGAGATACTTCTGTAAACTTGGTAATTTTCGTTAACTTAAACTTTGTATTTACTTACCCATTGAAAGCTAGTCCAAGTGAACAAAACTGATCTTTACCTGTAGACATAAGATTTCAATTTTTTAGAGAAATTAAGTACACAAGAATTGAGAACAAAATTGAGACAACAAAATGACTACTCTTTGCAACAAATGAAGCAAATTTTTACAATATAATCTGATATTGCTATACCTAGAAAAACTTGATTCACGGAAGAGAGAGATTTGTAGAAGAAGCTGGAACTTTCTTGAAAATCCTGTGGAAAAAGAAATTAACTATTGACAGGGGAAACAAAATGAAACATAGAGGCCCTATGGCCATGTTCAAAGGGCAACGCTGGCTGTTTTAAAGCTATTTGGGTCAATTGATGGAAGATGTTTGTCATGATGACAATAATGATTATGATGATAATCGTGGTGGTTATGAGGATGATAACAATGATGACCACGCTGATGATGACAATGACAATAATGATGATGATCATGATGCTGATGTATTGGTGGTTGTAGTTATCTAATTCCCTTCACCTCATCACCACAAGAACCACGCTAGCGAATCTATAATCACTACTGCGGTGGATAATCACTACTGTGGTGGTACTATTTGCGTACTGTGGTGGTAGTTTCTGCGTACTGTGGTGGATAATCACTACTTGTGGTTGGTTACTATGCTTGTGGTGGTGGCAGTTTTGGCGTACTGTGATGGATAATCACTACTGTGGTGGTACTATTTGCGTACTGTGGTGGTAGTTTTTGCCTACTGTGGTGGATAATCACTACTTGTGGTGGGTGATAATGCTTTATGTGGTGAATACGAAATCATAGCAAAACTCTATAGATCAAGCAAGAAAAAACCACAAAATCCACCACAGTACGCCAAAACTGCCACCACCGCAAGCATAGAAACCCACCACAGTAGTGATTATCCACCACAGTAGCGATTATAGATTTGCTAGCGTGAGAACAACAGTGACAAAATTGATGATGATGGTGATGATGATGACTGGTAATGATCAAGATCATGATCATGATGCTAGTAATGATGATGATGATGATGATGATGATGATGATGATGGTGGTGATGACAGTGATGATGATGATGACAGCCATGGTGGTTGTGGTTGTTGTGATCATTGCATAGGTAGTGGCGCTGTGGCATTGTAGTGATCCTATTCCCCAAATTTGTTAAGCCATTGTTGATAATGATAATAATGATGATTGCAAATTACGTTTTACGAAATACAGCAAGCACAAGACAATGCAGCTATAACAGTCAATCATTTCTACCACTACTGTGCAAGACTAAATCATACAAAAACAGCTTTTTTTCAAAAATGATAAAGGACTGGAATACTTGCTCTGGCAATGAAATTTTAGAACTGTAAATATTCAATCTGTTTTTTTATTAGCTTGTTATTATGTAATTTAACTTTTGACTTTGTAATGCTTAATAATTTCATTTTGGGTCATAGACCCCTTTGCGTTAATGTTGTAAGGCTTTGCAAAGTAATCTTATAGATAGATAGATGATGATGAAAAAGATTATTATGATGACAGTTGTGGTGGTGATTGTTGGTGTGGTGACCCTATTCCTCAAGTTTCCATCTACATATATAAGAAGAAACCCACTAGTAAGATTTCTGGCAAATAACAATTGATTCTTTTGTTCTTCTGTTTCTTGAAACAATAGAAAACAATAGAAAATTTTAGAAATATTGACTAGTGAGGCTTAAGCTAGGTTTCTTATTAAAAAAATGTGTACCTACCTTTAGTTGTATATCTTTGAATCCATTTTTCTTAGCTTGCATATTTTTATATGATTTTCAATGTTTTCTGACTTCACGTTGTGATTTTGATCATATGGACACTGCATAAGGCTTGGATTTTGTCCCTACAAAATAAACAAGAATTCTGAGTGAGGGAGTTTGAAATTGTTGGCCTACTGACTTTGAATATTAGATTAATAATAGGCTACAGTAGTTATTCGATTATATGGCGTACTTGGGACACAATATTTCCAAATGAGTGGGGATAATCCAGAATTCCGGATAAACGAAAATATATAATCACAAAAAAAACCAGTTACAAATTAACAAGAGTAGTTTTTTGCAATACAGTTTTAAAGAAAACATTCTGAGTTCTTGAGGTTTTAGATTGATTTTGTGATCATTTCTGCATGAAATTTTGCGTTTGGGCAGTTTGGTAGGATAATCAAATAACTATTGTAGTTAAGATTATCATTTTCCTTATACAATATAATAGAGTTACCTACTATACTTCTTTGATACCAAACCAGTTTTCATTCATAGGGATAATGTTAAATCGTCTATAAGGGTCTGAGCTAAAGTAATTGCATTGTGAATTAGTAGCTTGTTTACATTATCAGCCTGAATACAACCTTTGCCTTGCTTAGACAAAATTGAACCATACTGAAATTGGCAGCCTGACTGTAGAGTACCATGGCAGGCACTTGCACATACTCAAGATTTTCAATAGAATGATAAGACCAACAATAGATCACTTCAGTAGAATTTAAATTTTTCGAAATCGCAAGATATCAATCTTTCATGCGAAAATTGTACAAAGTCTAGGTAGGTGCAAAGCTTTACTATCGCAGCATGTGTATTATCGATTCTATGAGCGCCCAAAGTTTACGATTTTATAAGGGCTTTGACCATGAGGGGTAAAAATTTTCTCCAATTTCATTTTTTGTGGTCAAAGCCTTTATGAAATGGGAAACTTTGTATTCTCATAAAATTAAGAACATAAACACTAAGGCAGTGAAACTTTGTACCTAGACTAAGTTTTGACTGCTTTATAAGATTCTCATAACGAAAACTCGATATCATGTGATTTCGAAAAATTTTAATGCTGTCTGATGTCATGCTGAAGTGATAAATATTCTTCACTAACATAATAAGGGTATCTACATCAATCTAATTATAATTGCTTGTTCAAAATTTTTGCTTGTGTAGATCACAAATTAGTTTATCCAGGTATATTTTAATGAGTGTAGATCCAAGTAGGAATGGCCAAGATGGCATATTTATTAGGCCTAGAGGGTAGGTGGCTTGGCCCAAAAATGCCTAAAAAAATGCCTGGCCTCAAAAATGCACTCATCATTGATACAGAGGTATACTATACTTCACTTGCCTTTATTTCCTTCGTCCAGCCAATATTTTGAAAAAACAGATCTGCTTTAGCTTGCGCATCTTCAACAAACTTTGACAAGTGATTTAAAAACGTTGTTCGGCCAGAGTGGCACTGTTCTTTATCCATTTTGTTTGCTCATGCCATTTGCCGCCATAACCATTTTCCCTCGCAGCAACGGGCCTAAGTCCAGAGACGCACTCACTGCGCATGCCTCAAAGTGATATTCCTTGATAAATACCGGAATAGGGAAACCAGGTTGTGGAGGGTTGTGGAGCACATAACGCCTCGGACCCTCAAACCTCCTGCTCGGACCTGACTTTAAATAAAATTCTGAGGAATTTTTTGCTTAAAGGGGCACTGTTTTTGAGAGGTAGGTATTTATTTGAGGCCTGGGTATCGGGCGGGGATGGCCCTCATCAGAAATGCAGGTTTGACGACTCGACTGTTAATTAACGAAGTTAAACAAACGCAATAAATAAACCTTTTATCGACAAGACTTAACTTGCTACAATTTTTTTACTAAAACATCCAAGCATTTGGTGCGAAGGATCTCTTCACTCTTGCTTGCAACTTTTTCTTCAAATTCTCCGGTATTTTTCGTTTTATTTTCACCGGAAAACTTGTAAGGATGCAAAAAGTACATATCATAGTTATACTCTTTCCAAGCTCTGTCAGTGTTTTTCGTCCATCCACCCCAACCATACTTTCTTTGCAAGTACATTCCATCGATAAATAACATATTCGAAATTTCATCTAGTAGAACTAGCGACATGGGAACAGAAACTTCCAAGAACACCAGATTATCATAGAACGTTTGTCCAATCATTTCAAACTGTTTCGCGTGTTTTGCTGGAATGTAGAATATATCAGACAACCCACCGATACAAATTCGTCTATTATCACTGTTTTTGAAATAAACTTGAAACATATTAGTTTTGCTGAATCGAATATTTTTCTCCATTATTGAAAATGCCTCACCACAACGATTTCCACAATCTGCACGTTTCCACCAAAACGAAGGCTGCGAACCCATAACATGTCCGCCAACGAAACTGAATTTGGGAGCTCCAAACCATATTTTAGTTTTATCAAGTGATAAAAAGTTCCACCAGTTTATAATCATGTCATCATTTACATACAAATACCCTGTGTAACCTGGGTGACGTCGAATTGCTTCTACAAGACACTGAAAACCAGCAGTTTGGTAGGATAATCAAATAACTATTGTAGTTAAGATTATCATTTTCCTTATACAATATAATAGAGTTACCTACTATACTTCTTTGATACCAAACCAGTTTTCATTCATAGGGATAATGTTAAATCGTCTATAAGGGTCTGAGCTAAAGTAATTGCATTGTGAATTAGTAGCTTGTTTACATTATCAGCCTGAATACAACCTTTGCCTTGCTTAGACAAAATTGAACCATACTGAAATTGGCAGCCTGACTGTAGAGTACCATGGCAGGCACTTGCACATACTCAAGATTTTCAATAGAATGATAAGACCAACAATAGATCACTTCAGTAGAATTTAAATTTTTCGAAATCGCAAGATATCAATCTTTCATGCGAAAATTGTACAAAGTCTAGGTAGGTGCAAAGCTTTACTATCGCAGCATGTGTATTATCGATTCTATGAGCGCCCAAAGTTTACGATTTTATAAGGGCTTTGACCATGAGGGTAAAAATTTTCGCCTGGCCTCAAAATGCACTCATCGTTGATACAGAGGTAGGTATACTAGGTACTTCACTTGCCTTTATTTCCTTCGTCCAGCCAATATTTTGAAAAAAGAGATCTGCTTTAGCTTGCGCATCTTCTACAAACTTTGACAAGTGATTTAAAAACGTTGTCCGGCCTGAGTGGCACTGTTCTTTATACATTTTGTTTTCTCATGCCATTTGCCGCCATAACCATTTTCCCTCGCAGGAAGGGGCCTAAGTCCAGAGAAGCACTCACTGCGCATGCCTCAAAGTGATATTCCTTGATATTCCTTGATAGGGAAACCAGGTTGTGGAGGGTTGTGGAGCACATAACGCCTCAGACCCTCGAACCTCCTGCTCGGACCAGACTTTAAATAAAATTCGGAGGAATTTTTTGCGTAAAGGTGCACTGTTTTTGAGAGGTAGGTATTTATTTGAGGCCTGGGTATCGGGCGGGGATGGCCCTCATCAGAAATGCAGGTTTGACGACTCGACTGTTAATTAACGAAGTTAAACAAAAGCAATAAATAAACCCTTTATCGACAAGACTTAACTTGCTACAATTTTTTTATTAAAACATCCAAGCATTTGGTGCGAAGGATCTCTTCACTCTTGCTTGCAACTTTTTCTTCAAATTCTCCAGTATTTTTCGTTTTATTTTCACCGGAAAACTTGTAAGGATGCAAAAAGTACATATCATAGTTATACTCTTTCCAAGCTCTGTCAGTGTTTTTCGTCCAGCCACCCCAACCATACTTTCGTTGCAAGTACATTCCATCGATAAATAACATATTCGAAATTTCATCTAGTAGAACTAACGACATGGGAACAGAAACTTCCAAGAACACAAGATTATCATAGAACGTTTGTCCAATCATTTCAAATTGTTTCGCGTGTTTTGCTGGCACGTAGAATATATCAGACAACCCACCGATACAAATTCGTTTATTTTCACTGTTTTTGAAATAAATTTGAAACATACTGGTTTTGTTGAATCGAATACTTTTCTCCATGATTGAAAATGCCTCACCACAACGATTTCCACAATCCGCACGTTTCCACCAAAACGAAGGTTGCGAACCCATAACATGTCCGCCAACGAAACTGAATTTGGGAGTTCCAAACCATATTTTAGTTTTATCAAGTGATAAAAAGTTCCACCAGTTTATAATCATATCATCATTTACATACAAATACCCTGTGTAACCTGGGTGACGTCGAATTGCTTCTACAAGACATTGAAAGCCATAAAAGCCGTACTCTCCCTTTTGTTGGGGGATTTTGATAATCTTATATTTGCCAGACTTGTCAATTTCAGGACCACATAAAACATATTTCTCGAAAACGGGCTTATAGAACCTTTCGATAACTGGAATATTCTCGTAAAATGGATGGTTGAAGTTGATAGCCAGAACTATTGACGATAGAGGCTTGCCGCTAACTTCGACGTTCAAGGTTTTTTACACGTTGATTTTTCTGCATTTGTTTTGTTGCCAGTGCCACAGTTTCTACAATAGTGTTTCGGAACTTCTTTTAGTTTTAAGTCTGGCAGAGATACTAAAATCAAAGAAAAGAATCGGATGAAAAAAGGAATACTGTCTATGCCTCATGGCTGTAGCCCGGGGGTACTAAGGGGGTGTATTTGATATATTTTGGTACTGGGGACGTGTCGCCCCTTAGGGTATTGTTTTTCATGATTTTGGTATCAACATGGGTCTTAATTTTCTGAAAATTGGTATTATTAAGGATATCGATTTCTCCAAAAAATCGTTATCAACTTTATAACAAACAGTCTTATTTTCGTTTGTTTCCACTTTTCTT
>JACTAT010000037.1:9106476-9172203 GCA_014526335.1 Chrysaora quinquecirrha
AACTAGGCCCTGAGCTAGGTTTCTTTAAGGGACCGTCTCCAAATATTCGCTCCATACTCGTTTGAAAATTCATACAATTATACAAATTTGGTACAAATTTTACAGGCATGGTAATGAATTAATTCATACCAATTCACTCAAATTTTCATACCAAATTTGTACCAAATTGCATTCCAATTGCCAAATTGTTCCAATTGCATCAAATTTGTTTCTAATCGTACCAAATTCGCACCAAATTTGTACCAAATTTATTCCTAATCGTACCAAATTCGTACCAAATTCGTTTCAATTTTTTGCAGGAAACGAATTAAATCGTTTCACGGAATGCAATTGGTACGAATCAATTTGTACCAATTCGTACCAAAATGAAACGAATAATTGGAGACGGTCCCTTATAAAAATGTGTTCCTGAACATACCTTCTACAAAAACCAGCTTATTATCATTGGAAATTACTGCTATCATTGAAAACTACTGCATGTCTGTCAGGAATGAGTCCTAGAGAGTAGCATTGTGTTTTTCCTTCAGCATGTCTAGAAAAGCAAACAAATTTACGGTTTCATAAAATACCAAATAAAAGATACAAAGTGATAGGCCTACATCGGATGCTAAATTGCCTTCAAAGCAAGTACCAGATAAGATGAAAAATTAATAGACAAAACATCTGCCTACTTCCGAAATCAGCTGTATCTTTAAATCAATGCTGTATGGAAATGAATAACTGCTATGCTTTGAAGGATTCCTTTTGAAGATTTAGCATTGTTAGTCTAATAATACTAAAGTAGAGCAAAGCTGTGTTACTTTATTAAATTTTTGATGAAAAAGAAACTTTTTATTGTGAAACCTGAAAGAGGATTAAATTTGGAATGATCTAGAAACTACCACACTCACAAAGCAAAGATATAACCAGCTGTTGCCTTGCGAAAAAACCTTGATTTGGAACTAAGCGTATAATAGGTGAATGAAAATGGTGTATTTTGTGCCAGTCACTAGGATCTCAGCAGTAGGTTAACTAATCAAGATCTTGACCCTGGCTGTGACACTACTATAGCTTCATCCTGTACATAAACCCCAATCTCGCTGAGCTTGACGGCCAGTGACTGGCAGGGCAGACTGGTGACAGTGTGAAGAAAGTAGAAAGAAATTAGGCCCTTTTCTTTCTTTCAAGTAAAAAACGTTTAAACGCTCGAAAGAAAAAGGAATATCAAACAGAAACACTCAATAAAACAAACTGGTTAATATCCTCACAAACAGGTATTTGTTAAACATTTAATTATGAACGGGATCTTACCAAATTGTGAAATTTTGAAGATACGACAATGACGACAACCAACTTTGATTTTATTTTATCACCTTCAGAATATTTTTGCGTAATGCGTTTGCCACATGTCATTAGCAACAGTTTCTCTCGGGAACATGCCTCTCTCGCGGTTTTAACGCGGGAAATCAAGCTCTGGAAGAAAACGTGAGCGGTGAACAAACAAAAATTTGCAAAAAATAAATAAAGTAAACAAACCAAATAAATAAGTACATAGATTAATACATAAATATGGAAAAAATAAATAAACAAAGATAACAATAAATTTATCAGTCAACCAACATGGACAATAGAATACCAAAGTGTGACGTCATCAAAAATCAACAAAAGAGCGTCAAAAATAATTCCTAAACCTGCAAAAATCCGCAAAAATCAGCTGGTTCTAGATTTTATGAACGAGAGCAAAAATTTCTAGTGATTTCCTACGATTTCCTATTGTAATATATTTCTTCGGATGGTCATACTATTTCAATCAATATTCCACATAATTTATCTTTATTTTCAAAATTTCTTCTTTTATCCTTCTTCAAAAACTTGAGAGCAAAATGGGACAAAATTGATGTTTGTGACGTCATTTCTTCGGCTCTATTTCTCGCAGGGAACAGTTTCCATGGAAAGTAACGGAACATGACGACATGACACGCCCCCTTCTCTCCGAACACAAACTTTTAGCAGGCTGGCTAGGCCAATCTGCATTAAACATTATTGCAGGAATTTTCTTTCTGGATTTCAAAGTCAGAATACTTTCGCAGTCATGAGGCCTAAAGCGCATCGCAAAAGCACTTCAAGCAAGATTCCAGCAAAGAAATCACCAGTGAAGACAGCAAAAAGCGCCAAAGGAAAGCAGTCTGGTTGCGAACATCGGCCTAAAGTTGCTCCCCCAGAAAAAAATATTGAAGCAGTGAAAGATAAAGCAAAAAGAGCAAAACGAGGATCTGCTTCTTTGAGTGCATATTTCAGATCATATAAAGGAGGCCTAGGCGACTTCCACCTTAAAATTTTTAGAGAATTGAGGAAAGTCACTTCTGCAAGCAATGTCCTGTATCCAGGCTGCCACAGACACATAACAGCTTCTCTTGTTTTTCCAAAAGTTGTTTATATTGACAGCGACTCGAAGATAAAGCCTGTTTTTACTGATGAAAAGGTTTTAGAATTCGTGAAAGATAATAAAGAATATACGGAAGACTCTGAAATCAAATTCAAATGCAAGAATTTCGAAACAGATTTTGGTGAAAAGGAGGAAAGTTTCGACTTGCTAATGTCTCTCAGTGCTGGCATTGTCTCCAAGTCTTGCGCAAAATACCTCAAACCGGGGGGTTATTTTCTCGCAAGTGATGCACATTATGATGCAAGAATGGCATTTGTGGACCCCGGTTTTAAATTCATTGCTGTTTATGATGATGCTAAGGGTGAATTTGATGCATCTGAAGAGGGGAAAACAGGGCATTTTGTCACAAGAAAAGGAGAAAGAATAACACCTGAAATGGTCGAGGAAAGTATCAATGTTGTCAAGGCAAAAAGATCTTTCAAACTTCAAAAAGAAACACTTTTTTATTTATTTCAAAAAAATTGAAAATGCACTAAAAGTACATGAACCAAATTAAATTATGATTTCTTACAGTACCTTCCATCACAAAATAGAGTGCCTCTGAATACAAGGTGTTTTTCTACTTTAGTACTTTTTCGGGTACTTTTTCTTCTTTGATTTTGGCATGCGAAAAAAGTTGGACCTGAGAACAAATCAGATTGGGACCTTGGAATGGTGGAATCTGCAATCATACAAACAGGACCCCTGGAACAATGACCCGCTTTTCCGCTATGCCTTTGCAATTTGCACATTGCAACAGGTTTTCCGTAAATTCTATTTGATTTGAAAAAAACAGTTTTCAGTGCAACAGAAGCTTTGAAGAACTATTTGCTTGAAGGTCGATTCAGATCGGAAAGTTTGGCATTATGGAGAATTTTCTTGCAACAGCTTGTTTCATCTTTTTAGGCCTATTGTATTTTTATCAGATATGTATTGCATTAAAACGAAAAAATATCGCTGTGGCGCTGTTGTCCACATGCCTGTTTGCGATACAGTAGTCGCCAGTTTGTTTTGCAGTAGCCAAGCCTTTCGCTAAAACTTTTTTTGTCGCTGCAGCTACTAGAAATCCTATCACTAGAAATCCTATCATGTCCCTCAAGTAATTACGCGGGTGTTTCGAGAGCATCGTCAGCTAATGTTGTATATTTGCTACGTTGTCATCCGTTATGCCCTCATCCATCGGCTGGATACGCTAGTCCTATGCCGTTGTGATATGGCACAAACCAATTTGCGATGGGCAGATGGCATATGGGGCTGCGAAAAGCGAAGCGGCCTAGCAACACAGAAAAGTCTTATTGTGTTATGGTGGCTAGGTTAAAACCTGTACGATGAATATGCCTTGCTCGAAAACTGGTTTGCCTTCTAAACATGGTGTAGCTTAGCAAGTGACCACCCCTTGTTGCCTTTTAACTTGCAGCCTTCTGAACTTTCGCTAGAGTCCGGGGAGGTTGTGGGATGCCATGGGGAGCTAACCTCCCCGGACTCTAGCGAAAGTTCAGAAGGCTGCAAGTTAAAAGGCAGCAAGTTAAAAGGCAGCTGAGTGGTATCTTGTCTTTCCAAGGCTAAACTGGTACTAATATTCACCTGCATCGCGGGTGTCAAGGTAAAAACTCACCCGCATCGCGGGTGTCAAGGTAAAAACTCACCCGCATCGCGGGTGTCAAGGTAAAAAGCTCGCCCGCATCGCGGGCGTCAAGTTAAAAGCTAGTCTACTTGTAATGGTAAACACATAAGAGAATTGATAAAAGGGTATTAAACTGTGGACAAAAAAAGAACATTATCATCATTATCATCATCATACAATATCATTGTGAGCAAGTGAACATGGAGGTGATGGATATCTCTGACTGTGATCTGTCTACTTAAACTATAATGTAACAAAATGTTTATATGACCTGTCTGCACTTGAAATCCTATGCTATTATATGCAAAATTACTGCTTGGTAAATTCAAAAATCCTCCCCCTACCCTATCCAACAGAAAACTCCAAAACTTCAATTTCAAATGTCCTTCATCAACAACAAATAGTCTACCTCACTAAATCTCGACTTTTTTGTGTCAAACTCTGACTTTCCAAAAAGTTTTTATGCCTTTGAGTTTCATAGGGTAAGGCCTTAGGCCCTATGAGTTTTTTTCATTGTGTTGCGGGCACAGTGTTTAAAATTGTTCAACTGTGCGTTTCAGTGGAAACATTTTAGACGAAACAGCAAAACACAATTCTTACCCTGGCGATTTCTGGAGCTATCAAAGCAAGAACTCTTCTTGAAACCCGAAAAAATATCGGTAAGATTCCAAAATGAATCAGTTTCGTTTGAACCCTGAGAAATGTTTTTGTCTGAGCGGAAGAAAATCCACAGACAGGACAAAAGAGTCCCGATGCGTGATAAATGTTGAGAATATTCGTGGAATCAACAGCAGAAATAATGTCCAACTTACTGCAGAAGTTTTAGGAGATTTTTACAGCAAGACTTTTGAGTAAAAATCGAGTAAATTTTGAATATTTCCTCAATTTGAAACACTAAATAATTCTAGCTCCAATTTCAGCTCATGTCAACATCAACTGAGCAATTAGGAGAAAAACTTCCGCAGAACAAAAGAATCACTTAGCGTGTAGTGAAAGGAACAATAGATGGCCGCCATCAAAATGAAAACTTTTTTGAGCGAAGAGAAAATCGAAATTTTAACCAACTTCTAGGTTTCAAAACCCTTAGAAAAATCTTAAAACAGTGTCCAGCAAGAAACGGGATCGATTAAAAAAGAAGCCCATCTCTAGGTGGCCCAGGAAAAAGCCTTTCATGTCCGATCGTTTATAAGGCTCAAAGGGCCAGAACAATGGAAATCTCATTAGCATAATAAGAATATTAGTAATAGAGATTATAGAACCGGACCACACCCTTTTTCCGGGTTACTCTCTTTACGTTCGTGAGATGTTGTAATTCTAGAATAATAAATAAGCTTTGAAAAGGGGCTTTGCAAGTAGCAAGCTCTACTGAATACAGGCAACACCTTGCCCCTTTACTGCCTAGACCACTTAGTAGCTCCCCCCTCTAACCTCCACCTACTCCCCCCACTTATGTTTCGAAGTGTTGTATCTACTGCAGGATTCTACGACAAACATGGATTTTACCTACTACTTAAATCTTTAAAAATCCGTTATATGTCTTGGCATGGCCCGGTATGGCATGTTTTTCAACAATGCAAAGTTTATCAGCTTCAATATTTTCATGAGTTGTAGGATTTTCTAACAAATTTCCTAATTCGACTGATCATTTATTCCTTTTTCGTTTGCCGTAAACATGACATCCTCTGACTGCACGCTACTTTACAATCGCAAATTTAACCGAAAGTTGAAAACACTATGCTGTGCTAAGTACACTATACTACACTACGCCGCAAATAGAGTATTTTCTACTGTGCCCTCGCGAGTTTTGCTGACGATCGTCGTGAAAATCGTCTAGTCGAGATCGCCCTTTAGATCAGGTTTCGCTATGATCGACCGCAATGAACTTCTGGATCGCTATAAAAAATTTAGTTGTGAAACTGCCTTGCTCTATGACATTTTGATAGCTTTCTCATTTCGCACCAGAATTTTTACAATAATAGTACACGTTTTTTTTCTATAAGAAACCGGTTTATAAAAAACCTAGAGTTAGACACCCAAAAAGTTAAGAAACTTTTAGAACTACGAGGAAGGAGTTAAGAAACTTTAGAAATTTTTGTGTCAGTTTTCCAACATACTGATTTCACATTTTTAGAGGTAGTAATTAGTTCTCAAGCATTCCCGTGCAATTTTTCGCACCAGTGTGGCTAATTCCGTGCAATTTCTCGCACCTTTCAGCAATACTGTATCCCACAGAAGGTTTTTGTCGTTTTCACTGCAATTTATTTCCATTTAATTAAGAAACTGTTAAGAAACTTTTAGAACTAGGCTCTGAGCCAGGTTTCTTATAAAAAAAACGTGTAGAGCGTGTGAAGATAGCAGAGCGGTAAAGGTGTCTAAATTACTGTAGTAAATGTACATCTCAAATGTACTTCTTCCTTCTAATTTTTGCAAACCTTGAGTAAATTTTTTGTAAATTTTTTGTAAATTTTGTCTTTGTATTTGTTTAGTAGTAGGTTTCAATTAGCTATGTGAGCTATTAGCTATAATTTCGTAGTACCTACTTTAAATAAATTAATAATAATAATAATAATAATGATAATAATAATAATATGGTGTTTCAAGCGCTTATGGATCTTTATTTTTTTATGTTTGATGGAAAATCCAATCTTTCTTTGCATATAATCCAATCTTTCTATTGACTTTTTTTAACCAATACAAGTGACTTTGAAGTCCCATCAACAAAGTTAGGCCCCGGCCCGGCAGCGATCAAACATTGTTAGTTTGTTAGTTAACATTTGATATTTCCTTTACAAGTAATGCTTGACCGTTTGGCCACGTCACAAAACATTGCTTGACAAGCAAAATTAGCCTCATTTATTAGGCCCTGCCCAAACGGTCAAACATTTTTTGGTCCAACAAGCAAATATAAAATGTTGACCAACAATGTTTGATCGTTGGCCAGGGCCTTACGCAAGGTTTTTGAAAGCTCAAAAAACATTTCTTGTTTGACGGGAGCACAAAATTTTTGACAATGTTTAGCGACATGGCCAAACGGTCAAACATTCTACTTGAAATATAAATTTCAAATGTTTGAAAAGCAATGTTTTGTCGTAGCTATGGATTCGTACTCCACGCTAGGGTTTAACTTTAAGGCCCTGGCCAAACAATCAAACATTGTTAGTCAAACATTTGCGATTTGCTTGTCAAGCAAAATGATTGACCGTTTGGCCACGTTCAAAAACATTGCTCGTGAAGCTTTTCAAAAACATTTCTGAGCGAATGCTGCTTGCAGAGCCTCTTTTAAGGGGATATAACTAGGGGGAGGAGGGGAATCTTAGGGGACTTATTGTTCTATTGTTCTATTGTTTTATCTTCAGCACTTTCTTTCACAGTGCGAGTCCTGTCTTGAAAAGTTCATTCCTCTCTTAGTCTTTTTGTCGGGAATTCATGCACAACCAGTGGTGCAGAGCTGGAGAAATAACAAGGGGGCATCTCTACTTCAGTGGAGAATTTATACCGTACAAGCTACCCTGATGTTACAGCTGATTGTAAATGTGCCAAAGGCGTACAGCACCCCATAACTGTTCCTAATTAGAGGGTCTGGCGGCATGCTCCTCCAGAAAATTTTTCAAAATACAACCTCAAGATTGGTCTAGATTGGCTTTTCTTGACAGTTTTCTTTTGAGAGGACATTGCACTAGGGGGGGGGGCAACTTTATGAAACTAGGTGGGCAATAATAGGGACTAGGGAGGCATTTGCCCCCTTAGTTACTATGTTCAAAGAGGCCCTTGCTTGTCAAACAATGTTTTGTGAAGTGGCAAAACGGTCAAACATTACTTGTAAAGCAAATCTACAATGTTTGACCAACAATGTTTGATTGTTTGGCCAGGGCTTAAGCCTAGTTCTTCCTACTGCATGCTAAGTTTAAGGCTAAGAGGTTTGTTCAGGGTTATAACTCGAAGATAGGTTTGAGACCAGCCATCAAAAGGTATTATTTATTAAAAACAGGTTTGCTTTCGCGTTTTTAATCTTTCACGAAAACCTTCATCTCAGTTTAGTTTAATTGTTTTGCTCTATATGTGTCTCAGCTGAGAAAATATTAATTTTGGCTCCTCGTAGTGCTCTTTGAGAAGAACTATCATGTCGAGAAACACGTCAAAGAAAGATGCACGACAGCTTGTGTGTTCTTTTCATATAGTTCTCTTCTCACTGTGCACATTCTGCATTAAAAACATAACAACCAAGACAGTTGTTTATTTTTGTTGATGATGAAAACTCTGTTTTCAATTTGCAGGATTTATAGATTCTAAATTTGCACGAAAATTAGATCCTCTTTGGGTATAGAAAGTATTTTGTGTTATCACAACTTATTCATTGTAGTAAAACTTTTCTAATCGATAACAGTTAATTTGGCAGTTTTTCATGACTATCTGACACAGCCCTCAAGCTGTCGTTTGACTTTTGTCACTTGGGGGCTGATTTTTGGAACATTTTGTAGCTACTTTGGGTTTTCCGTACATAACGTCAATAATTTTGAGGTCCCAAGAAAGACAAGACATAGAACTTGGAGGCCAGTGCCAATTTTGCCCACCAGCAATCAACGTCAACCATTTCCATGTACAAACAAACACACCCTTGTGTTTACTTTATTATTTGTTTGTTATGTTTACTTTATTTAGAACTTGACGAAATGCGATTACTAATTTATCTTAATGGTTATTTTCAAGTAGACAATATAAGCTACTAATTAGACTGAACTCATAATTGTTTTGGACATTTGGTGACAAGTTTCAACTTAGAGCAATAATTGAGGTTGTTTAGTATGACATCATAAGGGCATGTGTTTTGATAATTCATGGAACACAGCCAAATGAAGACCATAAAAAAACATTACTCATGTTTTGTTTTTAATCACGTTCGAGCAGAAATTTCTAGAGAAATACGCTCTTCAAGCGTTCTGTCAGTAAAAGCATAAATTTTAATATTCCTAGCAAAATTAGAAGCCATGGTGAATGATGGTAAAAGTTTCTTTACAATAGTATAACATTTTGGATATTTTCAGATTTTCAGTCTACAACAAGCCTCGATTCGAAAATCATCGTGTAGTTCAGTACTGAAAACCCCCCACCGTACTGGTGATATCCCTCCACTGTACTGATGATACCCCTCCACTGTACTGAATATCCTCCACTGTACTGCACACCCTCCTGTGTACTGCACATACATTACCCGGGGTGATAATACTGGCGGCATGTGATCAACTTTTTAGACAAAGTAGTTCTGAATCTGAGCGACCTATCTATGAGAATAGCCTAAGGAGCGAAAGCTAATCACGGGGCCTGCAATTAGGGTACATATTTAAGTGCCTATCGGTGCATGGGTACTAGCTACAGGTTCGTGCTCGTGCACGCAGATTCGTGCTTACTACTGTATATCTAATATTAGTAGTCGGCGGCTACAATTTTTCTAGGAGTACATACTGTATTTTTCGGAACTTGTCCTGTCACATTTGAAAGTTGCAAACGTAGCTATAGTATACAGCTACAAAACATGTTTAGTAAAACTCAGAAAATATAAATATATCTAGTGACCATTCGCCACAAATAGACAGCAGTCCATGCATGTAGCAACGTGAACTGCGCGTTTTTTTTATAAGAAAGTGGTTTATAAGAAAGTAGTGCTCAACATCTTTAAAACTTAAGCAAGTTCAATACTGGATTCTTGAAACTTAAGAAAGTTCTGTTTCATACTTTCACTCCTAATGTTCTGTATCGCTCTTCTTTTCAGTCGTTCATCTTGCTATTAAACGAGTCTAATGATTATTTTCTTTGAAAAACGTGGTATTTGTGCAATGTATACAGTGCCTTAAACTGTGCATTCTTAGAAATACTGCATTCCAAAATTTTTGCTAAGAAAGTCACAAGAAAGTTTTGCTACTGAAAACATGAAATATCTAAGAAAGTTTCAATACTGGCCCAAAAAAAACTTTCTTATAAAAAAAACCGTGTAGTGTAGTGTAGTTGTCCTTCCCTGTCATGGAGCCCCAAATCCCAAACGCAATAGGCGAATGAATTGAATTGTTGCAGCGCTTCACGATCATCTAAATCTAAGTAACAATACACCACAGATTCAATGGTTAGATTGAAGCTTTCTGTCGTTTTCTGTTCCTTCGTATCTTTACGACCAAACCAACACTAGTTAAAAGACTGTATTACCAACAACTGTGTCCCACCACACACCTCAGGAATTCTCAAGGTTCGAATCCTCTTCTGTCCACAAGTCTAGCTGAGCTCTCAATAATTGAGAGCTCAGCTAGACTTGTGGACAGAAGAGGATTCGAACCTTGAGTATTCAGCCTTCGACGTTTCTGCTGAACTGTCTCGTTTGCAGCAAAACATCTTTATTTTAGCAAAAATGTTCCGATTGTGACATTTCGGCAAGTCAGAATCTATTAAGGCACCTCTCTTAAAAGGACAGAATTGGTATTTGGTAATTGTACATTGTTTAACGTTAGTATAGCACAATAGTGATAATATCTAATTCAAACTAACATGAAGCAGAACTCTCGTAAAAGGACAGGACTTAGGCCCCGTATACGTATGCGGGGAAGGAAAGTACATTATATGCTTTTCCGAAAAATCCGTCGTTTTCGGTACAATTTCGGCACTACATTGGCGCGATTTAGAAATCGTTAATAATACCTATACAAAGGTGAACATTGGGGCCAATGTATTCAGTTTTTCATCGTAGCCATAAACACAGAGATTCATCCCTTGAAAGTCAACAAGTACTGCCGCGGTTCAACGGGTACTGCCGCGGTCCAGCAGTCCCAATTTAAACGCTTAAAGCTTATTGTCAGGGACGTATAATTTACACGAGACCCAAAATTAAGGTATGGCTACCAGATAAGATTTATTGACGATTAGATTTCTCATACGCATTCGTGGATGAGAGGCCGGGAATCTTTTGAAAGAGATAACGACCACTGGAAAATAATGAATCTAATGAACAACTAATACGACCGCGAAATCAATGGTTTGATAATCGTTGAAATACAGTGCCTGACCAGATTTCTTGGCCTGCCCGACAGGGATAATCTGAAATTTGGGGTAATAAAAACTAATTGACTTGTTTGTAACCACAAATTTATCACAAAATAACAATTATCGCGAATTAACGATTCCAATCGCATCACCTGATAAGGTCACGTGAATGAAATGGGCCTAGCCATGCGTGTAATTATTCACGGCCCCAGCTCCTGGAGCCTTGAGAAACATAGCAAATCCTGTTTATGCGCCCTATGAATTCTAGGAAAATGTCCCTAAGAAACGCATAGCAACCAGCCTTCTTGTTCACCGTTACTGCACGTGCTGCACTTACTGAAAGCGTATTAATAGAGCTAGGCCAGAACAGAATTATAGCGAATTTGATGAGAAATTCAACACAGAATAGAGGTTTCCGCAAAAGATGGCCGCCGTTTCTGTCAACCCCTTGTTTTTCTTAAGGTTTTTCGAAGGGAATTCTGGGAATAATTTCCTAAGTTACGAATTCAACGTCTGCAGCTATGTAAAATACGTAACTAAGGAAATTATTCCCAGAATTCCTTTCGAAAATCCTTAATGAAAACAATAGGCAAAAAACGGCGGCCATCTTTTGCGGAAGCGTCTATTGGTTTACAGCACAACAATGTATTACTCTTATATAAGACAGAGTATAAATACAAGTTTAACTTGATAAATTTTACTTTTAATAATACTGGAGTATAAATCTCCAAATAATGCTGGAACAGCCTAAGTCCAGAAAAGCTGGCATGAAAGATCATAAATGTGGTTGCTATGTGTTGCTAAGGGGGCATTTCCCAGTATGCATTGCATAAAAAAACGATCCGCTAGTTTTTCCTTAGACGTCAGTCTGCTCTATGTACCGTTGTTCTATCGCGCAATGCATCACTTTGTCTGTTACTTTTGCTTTTATTTAATTCTGAAAGAAATTCGTGTAGAACTTGAAGTAAACACGCTTTAGCATGCATTTGCTCGGTGACCTGGGGCTTTCGAGGAAAGAATCCAATTTTAGTTTCATCACTATTTATCAAAATAAAACAAGACAAAAATAAAGCCATTTATAACAATTGATTGACTTTTGTCGTGCGTGACCCTCCGTGAGACGAAATAATAAATGTCAGCGTCTGTCCCCGTGTTGTCCGCGCAAGGAGTGGTGGCTAGCCGTCGAAGCTTGGGGCCGCAAACAGCCGATTCAAAGCTAATAATATGCCTGGGCCAAAAACAAAGGGGCGGGTCTGCGATGCCAATAAAAGAGGCATCAAACTTGTGTTTCATTGCAAAACAGCTGATGAGGAGATAGGAAGGCAAGTTGTGATAAGATTTGGAGAGTTTTCGATTGTTTACTCGGGTTTTGCAGAATATTCTGTCAGGAAAGTTTGTTAGCAATGATGAAAATTTTCCTCGTTTGTGGAGTTGGAAGTGATGCAGAAAGAAACCAAGCTATGCTTTTATTTCGACAACTTTCTGCATGGGGCAATGAAGTAACTTTATTAGGTGAGTTTAGACACCAATTCTGTATTAAATTATTTTTTGCTGTTTCATTCACTACAAATTTTAGAATGCATAAGGCAGTGTAAACGACTTGTCTGTAGGAACCGTAGTTTGAAAAACAAAGTAGAAGTTCCAAGTTTGAAACGAAAACGGGGAATTTTTCTAGCATTTTGCTAAACACCAGTCTTTCATCCCTCGTCAATTTATTTTCGATGAGCACATGTTAAACCTTGGTTTTGGTTAGCACGTTTTTATTAAATATATATTTTATCTATACTTGTTTATTTATATTTCTGCTCACGATTCACGAACAGAGCAGTTAGGGTACACGTCTCGACTGAGTCTCAACGAATTTAGAGGCTTAAGTAATTTTTGATTCAGTTGTCATTTGAATTTTAGTAGATCGTTACTGTATATAAAATTTCAAAATAAAACTCGATACTTAAACTCTTTTTTTTATAAGAACAATTTTATAAGAACTCGACCCTGGATTTTGCCCAGATTTTAAGAACACAATAAAAATAAGCTGTGGCTGGCCTTTTCGTAAGCCCTAAGAATATCAGCTAAGTAAGACAGTCGAACTGAATGTAAAAGCAAGCAAACAAAGAAATGGACAAGCATGCTGCATTTTTACACAAACCTAGTATCACCCCAGGCATTCACTGAAAAATATAGATGTCTTATACCAAGGAATTAAGAGCAGATTAAGAACATTTCGGGCTCAGAAAAGGCAAAAACTTAAGAACAGCCAGCCTCGATCAAAATTTCTTGGTTCTTATAAAAAAGAGTGTAATTTCTACAAATGAAAATCCCACAAAATCAAAATTTCATGCAATTTCTATGAAATAATTTATATACCATTTCTTTTGCACCAAGATGCACAATCCATGAATTTTTTATACAAACAAGTTTATATTTTTTCTCAATCTCCACCAGAAAGGCAATGAGGATGCTAAGCTAATTGAATTAAGAGTAATTATCAATTTTGCTATTATTTCTTTAATTTAATAATAATTTCAAAAATATCGATCAAATTAGTTTCATTTTTTGCCATCTATTTATTGTTTTACTTTGCTACACTCTTTTTTTCTTTACAAGAAACTAAGATTTTTGGTCAGAACTCAAAGTTTCTTAGTTTTGGGACAAATTTGGTACTGAAAGTTTCTTAGCAGTTTCTTAGAATCAAAATTTTTAAGTGCCAAAACGGGTAATTGACACTTAAATTTGACAAATCGAAGAAGCAATACAATTCACGTTTACATCAGCTGTTTTTCTGTAAAAATAGACACATATGGTGCAACAGAAGTTTGTTTTCTCAATGCTTTATTTCTACTTCTAAAGATTCTTGAGACCTGCGAGTTTCTTACCATTTTTGGTCGAGTACTGAAAGTTTCTTAACCAATATTGATCTCAGTACTGAGTTTCTTATAAATGGGTTTCTTATAAAAAAATGAGTGTATTTGTTGCTTAAAATTCTAAATTTTCTAGCATTTAAAGACGGCAATCTTTTTTAGGGTTACAAGGTTAGCTCATTAAGTGTCTTTTCTAGAAGCGAGCATTGCCCCTTGGTCACGTTCAAAAACGTCATTAGCGTTCAGTTACAATATCAGGTGACAGGCCCCCCGCTGCGCAAGGTATCAAATGGGTATCACTGTCAACAAATTTATGAAAGTGTTTTTGATGAGAGGTATTTTTGAGCATTTTAAATTTAGAAAGGCTTTGTTTTGAATGATTCAAAACAGCAAGAAGTGCCGCAGAATTTCTATGTTCGTGATTGGCTGTTGCTGACGTTTTTTTACCACGAGTGACGTCATATTTACGAAAGAAACTGAAGATGGAAAGAGCAGCGCAAACAAGATAGGGGCTGTTCGTTGTTCTTGTTCCAGAATGGTCCAGGGACCAGATTAGGGTCCGTTGAGTCAGAGATTTTGCTTTTTTTTTAGAAAATTTGTACGAGTCTCACATAAAACCCAAAACAAAATAGTTTTTCTAATTCACCCTACAATCTGCCATTGGCAAAACTTTTTTTCGAAACCACAACGTAAAATGCGTGTCGGTCATTTTCGGTCACCCTTGAAGAAGATCTGTTTAGTCTTACGCAACAGGGATCACTTATAAGGGGCTGAGGCAGTGGCCTGGGAAAGTTCCCCAGACTGGGGGGAAAAGAAGTTTTTAAGAAATAATGCCCTGATGTCGAGCACCCCGGATACCACAAGCAAATAGATTTTTTGCAATCACGGAAACGAGCACGGGTGAGGTTTTGCTGGGGCTCTCTTCATCTCCTTCCCAGCGTCCTCACTCTGTCCTGCCAAGCAACTGCAGCTCTGGTACCCAGTCACAGGGTATGAAGCTTATAACTCTTTAGGCGACGTGCATGTCAAATTGCGACGGAAAACTGCAGTTTCTGAGATTTCCCCATCTATAAATCCAAGGTGTTT
This sequence comes from Chrysaora quinquecirrha, assembly GCA_014526335.1. Classification (NCBI taxonomy): domain Eukaryota; kingdom Metazoa; phylum Cnidaria; class Scyphozoa; order Semaeostomeae; family Pelagiidae; genus Chrysaora; species Chrysaora quinquecirrha. Next base: position 9,121,475 of record JACTAT010000037.1, read on the forward strand.
ATCTTTGATTCCGACGAATTACGAGGTCAGTTTTTGAGGAGTAAGGAGAGTGGCCTTAGGTCAAGAGTGGCAACTGACAATTAGGGCTTCTTTCTTCGACAAAAGTCCATAAGAAGTTGAGCTTGTGAAATTATATTTCCTGAAATTCCGCTTGCAAGTGATACGGCCGAAACTTTATGCAAAAAGATGTAAGAGAAAAGAACAGTATATATTGTACAAGAAATTAAATGATACCTTTTCGGGCTGTGATTCAGTGCATCTTGTTTTGATGACTTGATGTAGGCGTTAACCGCAGTGACGTAATGTGTTGTCTCCTTGCTACAGGCTCTAGAACAAATAGTTTAGCACAGTTTAATATGACAAAGCCAAAGAACAAGGAGTGTGGTCGAACATAACAGAAGCCAATTTAGGAAAATGTATTAACCGTAAACAAAGAAAAAAGTTGACATCAAACAGCTAACAATAATCGAGGGGCATTTGTCTCTCCACAAAGGGCGTACGCTTGGGCGTACTAGATTGGCCAGCGATTCCAGTAAGAGTCATGGAGAGAGCGAGGCTGGTTGTTCTTAAAAAAGTTTAGAGTCCGAGAGTCCGAGTTTCTGCTCATTGAATCTAGACCAACAACAGAAGCAGCTCCCTACAAAGTCTACAACCAGTTTGACCCAGTTCAATTGTGCCTCTCTACAACAACAAAAACTTGAGATGGCGGCAGCGATAACTGGGACTCGTAATAAGTGGTCTCCTTTTAGGTTAATAAGGAAGGAACCATGCTGCTCTGCAGCACTGAGCTTGCGATGAAGTAGGGGCGTCAATCAAACAATTCAATTTCAATTTCAATTTCAACAATTAAACACCCTTTACAGGATCTAGTAGATTACATAAAGTTAGTATAATTTACAATATGCAAATTTATGCAGCATAAAGTTATACTAATAATTATGCAATACTACAATTTTTATAACAAAAAAATATTATAACAAGAAGCTAAAGTCAACACTCTAATTTTGAACTACACAAATAATATCTATCATTGTCAGAACTACTATTTTTTCTTAGTTCTTCGGAAATGTAAACGAATTTAGCTAATGATATTAATTGTCCTTTTAAACTATCACTTGACAAAATATTTTTTATATACATCAACTTTTTCTATGAACACTAATATCAGATGGTCAGATGGCCTGACTGAACGAAGGTCTATGACATCATACGGAGCTGTCTTGATGAGTGTTTCAGATAGGGAAATGGGCTGAAATTTAATGGCGAAGTACACACTTTTTTTTAATAAGGATATCCTAATTTTTGCTGAGGCTCGAACTTTTCCATTGTTATTCTTAAATTTCCATTGTTCTTTGGCAATTTTGAGCCTGAATATTCTTATAGACTGTATTCTTATAAAAGAAGTGTGTATGACGTCACAGCCTTATGAAAACACGTGGACGTATAAACCCCGCCAGTTTGGGCATGTATAGACAAAACATCCACTTAAGTGCAAACACATTGCAAGTTCACACGACAGCATTTTCTGCCTGGAAAGGTGAGCACGAATACGTATAGACAAATAAATCCAGTATACAGTCAAACAGCCAAATAACAGAGGGTTAATAGAGAGTCAATAACATGCAACGACCTGTAGATGTGTTGTTATTGTATGGGTGTGGTTGATTAGAAAGCGATATACAGAACGTGTAGGATGCGTTGTGTGGTTGTATTGTAGACAAAATCAATTGCTTTTGATAGTTACACCTGTGCTTCACTGTCAGTTTGCGTTACAACGCAAAGGGCGGATTGAATGTATGTATTCATGGTATCTTGTTCTTGTATAGTAAAACACGTACAGCAATTTAGAATCAGGGCGTGTACTTCTGAACCTCCATAACCTTTCGAATTTCGAAAACAGAAAGCGAGAGAAACTCTCCAAAAACAAAATCCATGATTTTCCATGATTTTCAAAAAACCGGAATTCAAATCTGCTGTTGTTCCAAACGAGTCAAATTTCGCGCCAATTTCTTGCTTGCCTCGTCCCCAGATCCATTCGTGGAATGTCTCCTGGGAACTGGCAAAATTGACAGTTCGAACTTGAAACCGGGAATCTTTCGAAAGCCTCGGAAACTAAACTGGCGCCTTAAAGGTGCCCCAGTTGTCACAAGAAGCGAAAATTATTGGGGCTCCAGATTCTTCAGTTCGAAAACGACGCATAATAACACAGTTTTCAGCGATTGTCGGAAATTTAGGCCTCTTTTCCTCACGGTCTCGGAATGTTAAATTTCCGCCACAGGTTTCTACCCGTTCTAGTGTTCTACCCTTCGAGTACCCACAACTGTAAAATCATCTTCAACATCATCTTTCAAAAACTTTCTCCTCTCTGTTCCGCGTCCCCCTCTCGGGGCCTCTCGGGGGCAAATTTAAGTTTTCTTAATCTTATAAGTTTGTGATTTGAATGGTTTATCAAATATTTTAGGCAAGGCTGCGCCCTCCGAAATATTGAGATCTAACTTTTAATTCGTTTTTTGAACCATCCATCCATTGTATTTATGGGATATATATTTTCTAAGTGTTTTCAACAGTTGTTGTTATTTGTGATGAAGATTGTGAATTGCAGTGCTACGAAGGGTCGGCTAAATAGATAACTATGCGATTCAGTAGAGCAAACGGTCAAGTCGTAGATACAATACATTTTATTTTCAATAAGCAACTGGACTTTGGTTCAGCCCTCAAGAGTTGCTAAACTTATCTAGTATTTCAGCCCTCGCAGAATGACTGATGCCCCCCAAAACCTCTTATTTTGGCTCTTTTCTGGCTTTTCAATGTAATTGACAAGCTTGCAGAGATGTACAGTATAAAGATAGCTATTTCACCAAAAATTTTAACAAAATCTCAGCCCTAGTTGCTTATTGACCAGTTGCTTATTAAAAAAAGTTTAGCTCTAAAGTAATGATTGATAAACATCTTTTGGGTTGTATAGACTTCTCTCTCAACCTAATTTGATCTTTTACGAGATGGTGGATCTTAGGAGAAGGATATTGAGAAATAGGCTTGGGGCAAGTTTACCAATCGCGTGAGGGACAGACAGACTGCCTTTTAGCCAAGTACTTTCCTTCTAGTGGCCAGCTAACCTGAAGGCTGGCATAGAGATTACGCGCCAACATATTTGCGGGGCATGCAAAGGCACATTACACAAGGAGCTATCTAGACCCTGACCAAATGATCAAACATTATTGGTCAAACATTTTAAGGTAGATCGATCCTGTCAAAGAGTCGTTTTTGTGAGGAACAATGAAATTTTTCTTTTTCTTGCATCTGGTGTGAAATTTCATGCAGTTTGTGATTATCAACACAGAATTTCTTTGCTTGTCAAGCAAAATGTTTCACCGTTTGGCCACGTCCAAAAACATTGCTCGTCCATCATTTTTGGTTGCAACAAATTGAACTTTCTCAAAAACATCACGCCGCAAATTTTGCTTAACTTTGCTTGCCAAGCAATGTTTGGCTGCCTTTCCAACATTGCTTTTCAAAAATTTCTTTTGTTATTGTCAAACCTCAACAACTTGCAACATTTCGGCACTTGGCAACATTTTATAGCAACAAGGAGTTCGTGCTTGCGCGTTAGCAATAACAATTGTTCCAGAATGTTGGACAGCAATGTTTTTGGACGTGGCCAAACGATCAAACATTTGTTGTAAAGCGAATCTAAAATGTTTGACCAATAATGTTTGATCGTTTGGCAAGAGCCTTACGCCAAAATACCTTAATATCATGCATCTTTCTCTTGACAGATACCTCATTATAATACATTTGTGATATTTCTTAAATTATAATTTAGTTTCAATTAGTTTCATTACGAATTATTTGGCATGACTGCAGGAGTAAATATAAAGTTTCGAGGATAATCCTTTAGTGATTAACAAATAAAAAGAATACCGCTAGAGGTATTGGCATTTTTGGCAGCTGTAATGCAAGTTGTTATAGTTTATTGATAAACAATTACTACAGCTTATTGATTTCTTGGAGCCTTGTGGTAGCTGTAATATATTGATGCTATGTAATGCATCACTTTACGTAATCAGCGAGGGATCAGTAACAGTCTTATGTTAATAATGGAGAAAAACCCTAAACAGGACTATGACGAAAAGACGCGAATTTCTACCACCCCAGGCGAATGAACTGGACATATGATTGAACATTTGCTGCATTTTCGATTTCTAATTGCAAAAATTGGGAAAGTTGCCACCAGTTATTTATGAGCACATTCGTATATCGGAGAAATGTTCAGTGTATGTTGAGTTGAATGGTCAAATGAACTAAGCATTAAGCATACCACCAAAGTCAATAGATACCACTGATCAAATTTTATTCCACAAAATTTTTGACTCCGATCAAACATTCACTGAACAATATTCAGTGACTTAAAAAAGGTTCAATTCCATTGTCATTAACCTCTCCTTTCTATCAAGTCCCCTTGGGGTTCTTACAAGCCCAACCCGAAAATCTCAAAAAACCAAATATACCTTGGGAGGAGAGCCTTGGGCTGCATGACTCAGAGAGTTACTCCGCGATTTCATTGAGCTCTATAGCTCAGTTGAAATGTCGTTCGTTCTCTGATCATGCAGTCGAGGTTCGAATACCATCTACTGTGGTATGCCACTTGTGGAAAAATCTATCCTAGTGTTCGCCATTTATGACAAACAGTCTATGTATTGATGAATGGGTCATTATATAATGACATATATTTCTTCCATCTTCTAGATCTTTCAGTTTTATTGGAAGATTCGAACGAAAGCCTGTCGAGTTATCTTTGCCAAATGCACCTAATACATCTTCTAGACTTAATAGAAGAGGCAGAAGCGACCATAATAACAACAAATGAACAAGAAGGACCCCTTGCACAAATCATACAAAGCCTGCTGAAAATGACTGCTAAGGGGATGCTAGATGGCAATCGATACGTTTGGAATAGAGAGGGCATGAACTGTATTCTACTGGGGGGCTCTGTGAAGAAACACCGTGTTGCTAGGCAACTGTGGGGTATCTTATCGAACGATGCAAAGCTTGATTTGACTGATATATTTCCAGTGGGAGAGCCGAAGACATATCATATTGATCATAACAGAGAAACAGCTGGGCCTTGTGCTCTGTGATAACAATCAAAGGCAGTTTGGCAGCAAACATTGCTGGTAATTTATGCGTTTCAAGTCAAGGCTATTGACCACCTGTGAGTTAATTTATGCGTTGTTTGAGGTCAGTACTATTGACCACCTGTGTTGGTATCCTTGGAAACAATTGGCGCAGTCTAGGCCATTCAGAGAAATCGAAAAACCAAAAACTCTATGTTGTTGTTGATGTTTTTGTCTTGTAGAAAAGAGGCTGGCTTTTATAGATTGTTTACATGGACTCTTGTAGCCGTTAAGAGGCAACTAACGCTGAAATCATTTTAGTGTGCTTTTATCCGATTCCTTAAATTATATTTGAACACCTAGTGAGGTATCAGGCACGCAAAAATCAACCGATTATTTTGCTTTTTTTTATTTCGACTAGAAAAACAACACTATGCTTTACCTCGAATACAAAGCTTCTATGCACTCGTGTTAAACGAATACATGGCTAAACTTTGTTTAGGTAGAAATGCTTGTTTTTTGACAGCTTTAGAAAAGTCATAAAACAGTATAGTTTCAGAATTGCTGAGGTTTACCAATACATTAACGATATAACGTGACAGAGCCACACAACGTTATTTAAAAGTTACATCTCATAGGACTGCAGAAGTGATGTCACAGAGTTAACATGGTACCACTCCGCCATCCTATCGTTGCAAAATATCTCTCCATTCCTTGCGATCCTTTGCTAGTTCACTTGCTTCTTCCCACGTCAAATTGTTTGCCTGCAATTGTTTTCTTATCAGCTCAATCCACGTAAGTTTAGGTCTTCCCCTTGGTCTTTTCGATTTTATCAATGCCACTTCTAATGCTTTTCGTGCAGGTGTGTTTTCGTCTAACCTCATCAAGTGACCAAACCATTTCATGCGTTTCTTTTCGATTTTCGTGCTCCATGGCTCTACTTTCGTTTTTGCATATACATCTTCATTTTTTACGATTTTCGGCCATCTAATATTTAGGACGTGTGAACGCAGTATTCGTCTGTGAAAACTTTTTACCAACCCGCGCTGTATATACTTGCATCTTTAAGTTCCTAATTTCTTGTACCCTCCTTGGTTCCAAAGCCTCAAGAGGGACGAACAACTAACGATAGAAATTGACAAAAGCGCAAGTAGGTAATACCTTACTTTTTTGTCAATTTCCTTCGCCCCCCCCCCTGAACACCAACCCTGAGGTTCTGGAACCTAGGGTAGATTTCTGGATCGCAGCGAGGTTCGCCAGCTCTTTTAATAAATTAGTGTATTGTTGACTTGCACGTAAATCAGAACTTTATTTTTCTGTTTGACTTTTTTGGTTAAATCGTAAGTGAGATGTAAATAGTTTATCGAAAAGTTAAGGTGCGAGACTCCCAAGGATATTCGGGTTGGTCAATCCGACTTTTCGAAACACTTTTGAGTTTTGTGACGTCTCAGGTATATTCAAGAAATACGGTGAAGCGAAAATCTGTTTTTCATGTTTCTCGAAAAAGTTCGTTTTTATGTGACTCGTAATGTAATACTTAGGCCCACGGTTTCATGCCGTTGCCGTTTGTCGACCAGGTATATTGAAAAATCCCCTACGCCTACCTTTTGCCATATACTACATTCCAAAATTTCCATAACGATTACCTCTAGATTCTGGGGTGGAGTATCTACTGTATACTCATTAAAAGACGTTTTTAACAAAAAACATATGTTTTTGCCCGTGCATGGAGCAGTTAAGTGTAGGATGTGGGCCTAAACCAGTTAAGTGTAGGTCGTGGGCCTAAATCCCAACTGACGTCCACTAAAACCAACTCCAAATCAAAACCCCCTTGAATCGCTTCATCTAATACTGTTTATTAATGACACGTTTGAGTCTTCCAGGGGGATAGCAAGACATATTTTGTAGTAACTTACCAATTAGTAGTATCTGGATGTTCTTGGTCAGCGCAGGCCGGTCTTGCTTTGACCAACTCGGGTGTAGCATTCGGATACTGCTTGAAGTGTTGCAAAATTGGCCCTCAAAAATTAAGAAACACTCCTTGGATGCCGATGACTGCTTATCTCCAAACCTGGAAAAAGAAAATTCTTGAATAGTATTTCTTTTCTGTTCATACAAAAAATGTTATTTTAGTTATTTTTTTCAGATTTAAGAAATATTGCAACATGTCAGTTGAAATGTACGTTTAGGCTTTGGCCAAACGATCAAACATTGTTGGTCAGACATTAGTAATGTTTGACCGTTTGGCCACGTCGCTAAACATTGGGTGACAAGCAAAAATAATTTACCTTTGTCACACGATGTTTTTGAAACACTCCAAAACATTTTTGCTTTTCACAAGCAAAACAAGTTTTTGTTTTTGGTTTCCAAAATTTTCTTATGATTGACACATGAAAGTCACTTATTAACTGAACCATCTAACGGCTGAACCACCCTTTCTTACGAAGTCTTAGACCATTTATATTAATATACTTGTCAATTGTAGTTTATTGAGTAAAAATGCCCATGTACAAAAGCAGAGATTTATATTGAAAGTTTGTGTATTATTTTGTGTCATCTTTCTTCAAAACTGATGGAAGTGGAACAGTTTGTAAAAATACCAAAGATTACCAAAGACGATTTTCAACTCTGTGCCTTTCGCTGTAAATATTATGTATTTTTTACTGACACTATTTCTTAACATACGTAAAATTTGTGGTACCATGTTTCAGAAAAAGTTCGAAATAATTTTTTGCTTGACGCAAAAAAATCGTTGGACGAGCAATGTTTTTGGACGTGGCCAAAGGGTCAAGCATTTTTCTTGACAAGTAACGTTTGATTGTTTGTGCCGCCTTTCCAACATTGCTTGTCAAACATTTCTTTCATTGTTTCAAATGTTTAATAAAAAATGTTAGTTCGTTTGGCCAGGGCCTTAGGTCTCGCCAATCGATCAAACGCCGTTTGTAAACCATCAGAGCATTGCTTTAAAGCAAGGTCTTTTTGTAGCGTCACCGTCACAAAAAATTGCAAGGCAGAAATAAGCGAAGCAGAAGATATTTGACGAGCAATGCATCGTAATGTTGCCAAAATACAAACAATTTGTTTGATAAACAATTCAGATGTTTGAGCAACAATGTTTGATCGTTTGGCCAGTAATAAATGAAGAGAGGACACAATACACTTGGCCTGAAATTCAGAGGTGCCAGAAGCAACGCAGGGTGGCGGGGGTAGAAGCTACAAATCTGGGGCAAATAAAAAGGGAAAATAAAAGAATTTGGCAGCCGCCACCCACTACCCCCGTGCTTCCGGCGTCCCTTGTGAAATATGCATTGCAAATCAACTGAAAAAGAGTTGCAGGAAAAAATGAAGGACTGACCTTGAAAATGTAGATAGAAGTGTTAACTGGTCGTTTTGGCAGGAACTGTGAACTGTTTCTGCAGAAAAGCTTACCTTTTCATTACTCTTCCTGTGGAACTAAATACGCAAATCAATTATTCATTCTATACAATCTCAAAAAGGTAACTAATGATAAAATTTCTTCATAAAATTTTGAATATAATTTAAAAATTTTTTTATAATTTCAAATTTGAAACAGAACCTTAACGAATTTAAATTCTTATGCATTTGCCTAGATCTGACAGATCTTGGTGAATTTACCTAAAAGCAAATGCTGAAAAAACCCGCACACAGTATGCGAGCCTTTGTCAAACTAGGATCTTAGATGCCCTGGCCAAACGATCAAACATTGTTGGTCCAACATTTTAAATTTGCTTTAAAACAAGTATTTGACTGTTTGGCCACGTCCAAAAACATTTCTGCCCGACATTTTGGAACAACGAAGTCATTGTTTGCAAGGTCGAAGTCAATGATGGGTTGGGAAGTCGAAGTCAATGATGGAAAGGCGGCCAAACAATCAAACAATGCTTGCAAAGCAAGAGAAACAAAATATGTGGCGTGATGTTTTTGAAAAAGATTAAAAAGTTTTTTTTGCTTGATGCAAACAGAAAATGTTGGACGAGCAATGTTTTTGGACCGTAGCCAAACTGTCAAACATGTTGCTTGAAAAGCAGATTTCATATGTTTATCAAACAATGTTTGATAGCTTGGCCAGGGCCTTAGAAAGTTAAACAAATTTGATGGTTCATATATGTGGTTTTTCCTAATTAGCATTAGTACTTAGAGGTTTTCTTTGAATCTGTTCTCCATTTCGTAATTTGTTTCTGTATTTCTTTAAAAATAATTTCGTGTTCTTTAAGAATCAATTCATTTGCAGCAGTTTCACTTCTTACAACAGTTGGATTTTCGAGAAGAGTTTTTCTGTTTAAAGACTGGGACTCTCTCCAAAGCTACGAAGAAAAATAAATAAATAGATGAATAAATAAAACATAGGGGCCCTATGGGCATGTTCGAAGAACGACTCTGGTTAATGGTGGCTATTTCGATGAAATGATGAACGAGGTTTGTCGCTGTGCACAAGGACGATAATGATTATGTGGATAATGTTGGTGATTTTAGTCCTGGCCCTATTGGTGGTGCTAGTCTTGGTAGTGATAGAGATGGTCATGATTATGTGGTCGTTGTGATAGGCCTGATCGTGGTGATAGTTGTAGGGGTGGTTGTGGTGGTGGTTATGGGGGTGGTCGTGGTGATGGTTGTAGGAGTGGTTGTGGTGGTGGTGATAGGGGTGGTCATGGTGATGGTTGTAGGGGCGATTGTGGTGCTGGTGTCGTTCCTTTAGATTTTGCTGCAGCCACACCGTCAATGATGGTGATGGTAATCATGATGATGATGATGATGATGATGATGATGAAGATAATGATGACGATTTGCTTTGAAAACTGTTTTGAAATTGCTGCTCTTGCCCAGACTCTATTATCGACGATGAGAATGTTTGAAATATCATTAATTGAACCAATGTGGCAATTTGCCATCGAATTTTGCGTAAACAAATATGAGTCATGGAAGCAAGCCAGTATCAGAAGAAAAATTGTCACATGACCCCAGATTGACAAAAATGCATGCAGGCCGCTTGATCATCACCATAATGACGCTGGTGGTAGCGCTGATGATAGTGATGATGGTGATGGTGATGATGATGATGATGATGATGATGATGATGATGATGGCCTTTAAAGATGATTGATCATCACCATAATGACGCTGGTGGTAGCGCTGATGATAGTGATGATGGTGATGGTGATGATGATGATGATGATGATGATGATGATGATAGTGATGGTAATGTAGATGATGATGTTGATGATGATGATGATGATGGCCTTAAAAGATGATTGATCATCACCATAATGACGCTGGTGGTAGCGCTGATGATAGTGATGATGGTGATGGTGATGATGATGATGATGATGATGATGATGATAGTGATGGTAATGTAGATGATGATGATGATGATGATGGCCTTAAAAGATGATTGATCATCACCATAATGACGCTGGTGGTAGCGCTGATGATAGTGATGATGGTGATGGTGATGATGATGATGATGATGATGATGATGATAGTGATGGTAATGTAGATGATGATGATGATGATGATGATGATGATGGCCTTAAAAGATGATTGATCATCATCATCATGACACTGGTGGTAGAGCTGGTGATAGTGGTGATGGTGATGATGATGATGACGATGACGATGATGACAATGATGATAATTATGAGGGTGATGATGGCTATGAAGATGACCGATCATCATCATCATGATTCTGGTTGTAGCGGTGGTGATAGTGATCATGAAGATTATGATGATGACGATGATGATAATGATGACGATTTGCTTTGAAAACTGTTTTGAAATTGCCGCTCTTGCCCAGACTCTATTATCGACGACGAGAATGTTTGAAATGTCATTAATTGAACCGATGTGGCAATTTGCCATCGAATTTTGCGTAAACAAATATGAGTCATGGAAGAACAATTGTCACATGACCCCAGATTGACAAAAGTGCATTGTGAAAAACCAACTGCAAATTGCGCATTAATGGCCGAGACAATGGCCCTAATGGCATTCTTGACAATGGCCCTATTGTTACACGTTTTCCATTGTTCAAGCGTTGGTTAGTTAGTTAGTTAGTTAGTTAGTGACACGCCACCCCACACCAATGTGTTCGAAATTCTTCGAACACAAAAATGGATACATAGATGAACTGGACACATGCTGTATATTAATTACAAGCGGGCTGCAACAAATGTTATAATTGCCTTGACTGGGATTCGAACCAGTGACGTTACAAGGGCCCCTGTCGATTAATAAGATATATCAATAACAGGACTAGTTATTTCTTACTTGATTTATAACATATGGAGCTGAATCACTGAATTTTGAACTTGTAATGATACTGACAGGAATCGTCTTTGATAATGGTCGAATCCTATGCAGCAACCTGTAAAAAAACCTTACCCTGTTTAATCATTTCCATGTTGAAGGTGCTGTGGGGTCGTGATGTAATCCAGCTGACTCGTGGTGTCAGGAGCTCAGTGTGGTCAGGGTTGAAGCCCAGCAACGGTAGGGTCACAGCCAGGGTCGAGGACTCAATTAGACCCCGTTTACATTATGCCGGTATGAAATGAATACATCTTAAGTTAACGTACTACTGAGATCCTGGCGACTGGTGCTAAAAAACCATTTTATCTTCATCTTCACCATCGTGAAGTTTAAGTGTCCTGTAGCTCTGACACATGCTTCACGAATGATTTACAGTTGTATACACATGTTAGTATTATTATTTTTTTTTACTGTTCATATTCTATGTATGCAATAGGACAAGTTAGATCCCCCATGGATCTTTGGACCTTTGAACCCATGAAGGAAACTCAATGGGTCAAATGTAAATGCAGTATATTAGTAAAGAATAGGTACCTTAATTGCGCAAGACTTTCGTTGAGAAAATAATGCTCCTCCACAGCGGAATAAAGATGACCTGGCTTGCACATGAGATGTTTCTAGGAGGAAAGCAATACACCAGATTTACAGCTGTTCAGTACTGAGTTTTTCAGACCTAGGAAAATATTCAATTACGAATTCTTCTTTGGCTCAAGAAATATGCTCTGACTGACACTCAGATCTCAAGTCCATTCAAGGACGCATGTTTTGTGAAAATTTCGTTTCTTTTAAAAACTTCTTAGTGGAATAAGGTGCTTACGGTACTAAAGACAACAATTTAGTTAATTTTTAATTTAGAAATTGTTAAGAACGTCTGAATACTGAAATTCTGAGATTGCTAAGAAAGTTTGAGTACTGGTGCCGTTTCGAACATTCTTATAAAATAACATGTGCAATACACTATTTTTTTAATAAGCAACTGGACTTTTATCCAGCCCTCAAAGTTGCTTAAAATTTTAGACATTTCAGCCCTCAAAGTTGCTTAAAGGTTGCTTAACATTTTTTGTACCAAACAGCCACCCCTGACTTCGCACGTTAAGATCATCAACTGTTAGGCTTACAACACGACTTTTGGGAGACAATAAGTGGAAAAGCGCGTTAAAGAACTGCAAAGCAATAAGAACGAACAATTTCTTAACAACAAGAAAGCGTATATGCTTGGTTGTTTGACTTCTTAGTTGCTTACAGTAATTCAATTGAGCCCTCAAGATGATTAATGTTAAGGTCAGTTCAGCCCTAGTTGCTTATTGAGCGGTTGCTTATTAAAAAAAAGTATCGAAACAACGGCTAAGTCTGCACACAATGTTTCTTTGCAAACCGAAAGTGGAAGGAATTGTGAGACAAGTAAGAGAAAGAAGAAAATATGGTTAAGCTTAGGAACGCTGTTTCTTAGACAGTATTAGGCATAATAATCATTGCTTATTATGAGAAGCCTTTGATATTTATCGATACAACATTTTGGGAGAGCTTAGTCTCCCACCCTCGGGTATTGAGAATATGGTTCTTCTCCTATGTGGTTGGTCGGATTGAATAGGTGTTCAGAGAAAGACAATTTCCACTGGGTAGTTATGATATAAAAAGGCCGCAATTTCCTCCATGTAGAGAAATAAAAAAATTTCTGACACCAGGATTACATTTAGAAGCCTCTGAAAAGCACAGATCTTAACCTGGTTAATACCAAGGGCATGAATGACGTAATTGTGGGTTATTTAGGTAATCTTTAATACAATAAAAGGCAGAATTGATGCAGTGAACGTGCAGCAAACTCTGCCTCAATGCGAGCTTCCAAAAGAGGACAACGGTGGTTGTTTACCAAACGGAACAAATTGATGTTTTGTAACACTAAAAGGTCAACATGCATTGCAACGTTTTAAGCTTGTGGCTTTGTGTAAAGCTTCTATCTTTTGTACAATTGAACAACAAATATAAAACTAGGCAAGAGCCCGCTGTTCTGTTGCCCGCATATGTATTTGTGCAATTATATGGTGTCTTTCATTGCGCTCGCGCAGAAATACTGCATTCCAGAATTTTCGCTAAGAATGTTATAAGAAAGTTTTGTTACTGAAACATGAAATATCTTAGAAAGTTTCAATGCTGGGCCCAAAAAGCATTCTTATAAAATAAAAATCGTGTACTCGCGTGGCACAAAGTCAAGAAGAAGTTAACCAACTAGGGGGCGCCCTGTACGACAGTTAAGTTTTCCATACCTGTCTCATTTTGATATGCTCTGGTAAGCCGTCATCGTGAACGATTTCTTTCAAAGCCCCAAGACGCAACCCAAGGCGGCTGAGACCACAAACAGCCAGGATGCGGAGGCGCTGCCAAGAAGTTAAAAACGGGCCTAACCTGAAATAAAAAAGAGGACGAGTTAATGAGCTAAAGTTGAAGCTTTCAACCACGCTACTCATCTCTCTCTGTACAAACAGGAAGTGTACAGAGAGACTATCGTAGCCAACCATCGCTAGCGCACAGCTCGCCCATGAGTTAGGACAACCCTAAGAAAGAAAATTGAAATGCTGTTCGAGTGGGGTTCTTGGTTACATTTTGAATAGGGGTCTGCAGCGAGCAAAAGTGGTGCCGTTGGCTAGACTATTTTTTTACTAGAAAAGTACCCTTGGCAAGACCCATTTCTACGTAAATTATACCTTTAGCTAGACTAATACTGAAAAATGATGCATTTGGCTAGATTCATCTCCAAGACATTGGAGTCAGAATTTATCTCAAAATTGTTGATTTGAAGTCGGATATGCTGAAAGCATGACCGTTTTCTAGACACATATGTCAAATATGATAGACCATGACTAGACAGTGGCTAGAGATGTGGCTAGAAATACCTTTGGCAAGGCTAGAAGTCGGAAACAGTAAAATCTAGATCGCAGCATATCCCCAGGTACCTTAGCTATGGAAAAACCCACCGACCAACAAAACAATAAAATTTTCTCACCAGAATTTTGCCCATCTGCCTTTATCCAGTGCAAAAATTCCTTCGAAGAGTGGATTTATGAGGACGAGAGAAGAAACATCACTGAAAGAAAGGGACAGGAAAATCATTAAGGTATCACTCTGAATAACGAATTAGAAGACATTGCCTGGCAAAAGGGATCCAAGCAAGCAAGCAATCTTTATTTTGCAACGCAGGCCAGGGGTCCTGGTGGCTACACAGCCGTTGTACCCAAGCACTGGTCCCAATCCCAAAGAGGTTCTATCCAACGACCGTGAGCCCAAGGCCTTGGTCACTTGGTCGTACAACCTTATAATGCAAAATTTAGAACATACTTTCAGAACCCCGAGAAATGAGAAAATTCTGACTTACTCTTGGTACATTTGAGCGTAAAAACGAACATTAACAGCACCAAGTTCAGCTCCAACAAGCAAAAACGGTTTCTCGGTTTCTGAGTTGTTTGAAAACAAATAACGAATGTCGTCAACCATTCTGAAATACGAGAAAAGAAATCGTAAGAAATAAAAATCTTTTGAAATAGCTTTAAGGAGGATGGTTAACGAAATTTTTTATGAGTGTTTGGGAGTTATGCGACACAAGAAACGTTGCCAATTAAACACTAAGGTTTCGAGTATTCTACCTACAAACAATCGATGTATGAAATGAATCTAAGGTCAAACGATCAAACATTGTTGGTCAACCATCTGAAATTTTCTTGTCAAACAAAATGCTTGACCGGTAGCTTATGTTTGACTAGTCAAACAAAAGTCAAACAAAACATTTGACCACTCAAACAAAATGTTTGACCACTGGGCCACGGTGCAAAGAAATTTGGAAAATTGCAAATTGAAAATTGCATCGTGTAACAAGCAAGTTTCGCAGAAAAGTATAGTGAAAGTGTCACAGTTAAGCAAATTCTGCTAGTCAAGAAATATTTTAAGATGTAAACATGTTGGAAAGCAAATCTCAACAGTAGAAATATCAATGTTTGATTGTTTGCAAAGGGTAATATGTCTTAATCAGAATATGGAGAAAACAGAAAAGGGTTGTTGCTTCCAGGGTCAGTTTTAAGCTTTTCCATTGCCGTTTAAAAACCTGCATCTCTTACCTTTCAGTTGTATGGGAAATGCCAGTGGTTTTATTTTCATTTTTTAACTGAAAAGCAAAATAAATCATAAACTGACAGAATACATAATCAAATAACAATACCTTAAAAGCATAGTCTTCGAGCAGTACAAAGTTTCAAAATTGCGAGTAACAACGGAAACATTTTGGACATGCTTAAAAGCTTTTCTCGCCTGACACTCCACAGAGTATAAACGTCAGAAACAGACCGAAACAGTTGAAAAAGGCGGAATTTATTATACCCAGATGCGGAAAGAAAATCACCAATCAGAAAGAACGAAAAGCTGAATTGGCATTGCGTTTTAAATACCAATCAGCTTTCGGGATACAGCGGGAAGACCAATAGGATTCATTGAAGATTCGAAGTATGTTTATGTTGACGGATTCGAAAACGCCTAAGTGAAACAAAGATCTTGCTTTGCCAGTGATTTTCTCTGAAAAAATCCTCGCTGTAATTTTCTTTTAAAAGTAAATGAACAATAATATACTGCCTGCCCTGCCCTCTCCCATGACACGTTACGACTATATTTTCTGCAAACTCTTACCGTCTTTGGACGCTCACTAAATCCAATTCCAGCTCTATCATAAATGCAGACCTTGAAAATTAAAATAGAACTCGGTTGTTCTAAACAGCAATATTTTTAGCATAAAAAATAAGATTTTCTAAGTGGTGTGCTGTAAAAGAGTATTGTCTTACAATATCGTCAGGTAACACTAGACATAATCTGAGTCGTCATCTCAATTGAAATGAATTGCTTGAACGCTAAAACTTCAAGTAGAAGCAATCTAAGTTTGTTGTTAAGGTGTGGCTAAAGTAGGAGTCTTGTCGCGCGCGACACTGTCTTTGACGTGTTTCCCAGGGTGGCTAAACATGCGAGTGACAAGCAAGCAACATGTCTCCCGAGAGCTGCTTAACTAGGATACAACGCATACGCGTCAGGCGGAGACAACTAATGTTTCTGTTGCCTCCCAGAAACATTTGTGTATCTCTCGCTACAAATTTTGTGGCGCTTTTCAAAGTTTCCGAGGTGGCTAAACTGTGAGACATCGAGAGGACATGTCACGCGCAAAAAATGTTACGTGTTGATAAGTTGGGACTTATGTAAAAAGTCTAAGCCAACACTTTCAATAACCTAACATCGTCTCAGTTGTCAATCCTTCAAAGGTTGGTAAAAGAGTAAGAAACATCTCCATTCTAGAATAAAGGTCTGGCGGCACAATTTGTAGGTCAATGTTAAGCGACTTCTAATCATCGTTTATATTTGTATTAAACAGGAAGACCACTAGCTTATTAGCCTGCATGCAACTTCAAACTCTTCTTTCGTAACGAGAACAACTCTTTACCAAACAGGAGTTGCAAGAAGGCTACTAGCGTTTTTGCTTGCTTCTACACTTAGGAGGAGTTACAGATACTGCCTCCTCTAAACACAGTTGACATCCGCTATCTCGACTGCCCGCTATCTCGAACATTCGCTATCTCGAACGATTTTCCATTTCCCCTCGTTTTGGTATAAGGGTTTGTATAGAAAAATCATCCGCTATCTCGAACCCCGTTATCTCGAACATTCGCTATCTCGAACCATTTTCGATTTCCCATGAGGAAAACCTGCTCTTTATCTCGAACTTTGCCAAATTTTCTGCTGAACTGGATAAAGAGACAGACTGAAAATATGTATAAGTTCGCCTAGCGGAGCAAGAATGGCAGCAGCTAAGGGATATGCTGCCCATGTATGCAATAGATGAAACTGTTCTCTTTCGAGATGTGCTGGATCGCCATTATCTCAATTTCACCAGTAGTAGGGATGAAAGCAGATGAGCTTTGACTCCTATGTAAAAAATACCAAACTTGTTTGATGAAATTTGGGATCAGTAACCCTCAATGTTAATAGGGGTTCCTTTTCTGACTTAAAAACTATAATTTTTTATATTTATATGGGGCATCCGTTATTTCGAACATTCGCTATCTCGAACAAATTTCAGTTTCCCTTGAGAGTTCGAGATAGGGGATGTCAACTGTATCATTAAAGTAATGTTGCAATTAATGGAAGATTTGTCATGCCTTTGTAACTTTTGAGACGTTGTTGAAAACATGTACCCAGACATCAGAATTGAAGCCAGTAGGGGCATCCATAATAACTGAAAAATAGATTTAAAATGTGCAAAAATAGATGTGAATGCCGACTATAAAGAATCCACCCGAAATGTCATGGAAAACAACTAAGAAAGTTCCGAATTATCAGCAAACCAATCATTCAATCAATTAACCAATTAGTCATTCATTCAATCAGCCATTGATTTGATTGCTCAATCATTCAATCAATCAATCACTGAATCATTTTACCATCAAATTAATTAATCATTCAATCAACTGATTATTCACTCATAAAATTGTTTATTAATTCATTTAATAATCATTCAATCAATCATTCAATCAACTGATCATTGAATCATTAACTCAATCATGTAAGTCAATCAATCAATTTTTCAATTACTTACTCAATCATCCCATTCATGAATCACCTAATCAAATTATCATTCAATCATTTATCATTCAATCATTCAATCAATTGATCATGAATCATTGACTCAATCATGCAAGTCAATCAATCAGTCATTCAATCATTCCATTCATTAATCATTAAATCAAATGATAATTCAATCATTCAATCAACTGATCATTCAATCTTTAATTATTCATCCTATCATAAAATCTTTACATCATTATTGACAGATCATCAAACAATCAATTATCTTTGGACAAACAGCCAACAAGCAACCCACAAATCACCAGTCTGCTTCATTAGGCTTTGAAATGCAGCAGAAAAAGATTAAAACAAAAAAGAGAAGATTTCAAATATTTTTTACCAGTTGGCTTCCCTTTCCCCTGACATTGAACAAACAGTTTTTGACCATGAAGTGTTTCATTTAGATCTCCTAGAACATAATGATAAAAATATGCTATTATATTTATGTGACAAGATTAATTGGAATTGCGACTCTTGGAATCTGATTTTGGTAAAACTATCCTTAATCTTATAAGTTTGGACACTCCCCCTTTCACAAAGAGGGGGGGGGGGCAAATCCTATTGGCAAAAGAGTAGCATGGCTTTGTTTGGCATCAGAGTTGCAAACCATTGACTGCTTCCTAAACTGCAGAGTATGGTGTGTGCACGCACGAGATAAACAATAGAACAATAGAAAAGAACAATAGAAATGTGCTTCTGCACACACAAGATCTTGTCGAGAACTGTCGTACTCCTTGGAAAAGGAACTTTTCTTTCCCTTACTGAAATTGTACATAAAAAGAAGTCTGTGTTGTAGATGGCCCAAAAAGGTGTGTCTCTTCAGTTAGTATGTGCTCCTATATGGCACAATGCTGTTAAGCACCCCATTAAATAAAAAGGTGTAGAACTTGAACCTGTTCGTCTGAATTCTTTGTCCTCTCTCATCAACGCAGCATAATTCAGCAAAGGTGGGATAATAATTGCCAGAAGTGCATATTTCAAGGTGGATTTTATAAATTTTTTAAAAGAAAATTTTGCTGTTGCTTTTGTCCCCATTTCATCATCTTTTGACAAGCCATTTGACTCATTGTGTTCAGACTTGCTTTTAACCTGTTTGAGAGAACACGAAATCAAAATGAAGTTATTCAACAGGCAGAAATCTAAAGTTTTGACAAAAAAGGTAAAAAAGAAAGGCAGAGGGGACCAGAGGGCCGGGGGAAAGGTAGGTAAAACTCAAAAGCAGGTTTTTTAGAAGTAAACTGCACACCCCTGGGAAATGATGCAATATCAACGTTGAAAGCAAAGACAAAAGCATGTAAAATTGTGAAAATATGTATGAAAACAAAGAGGCGAGTTTTTAATTACAAATTTTACCAATTTTCAACTTACGAGTCGCTTTTTAACGCCATCACTGCCATCAGCTTTCTTCGAGTTGACGGCCATGTTTCGTTTTCTTCTGCCTTTTGTCCCTGTGGAAACTGTAGCACGTGGACAGATTCAAGGCGAAGACCAAAATATCCAAAATGCCCCAGAGACGAAAACCAATCAAATTAAAAATAACTTCCTCAAGTGGAGCCAAAAGCGAATCATATTGCAGAGTATTATCAGACTTTTTGTTCTGACCAGTCCAGTTAGAAGAAAATGGCGGACGGCCTAGCTTTTGGTGAATATAAAATTGGAGGAATTTCTGCCGCTTTAGGGAAAGAATCAGTGACTGAAAATGAAAAGGAACCGTCGATCAATCTAGACGCTCTTTTTAGTGGTAGAAGAGAAAGCTCTCTGGCTGGTTTTAGCGAAAAAAATGGGGACGAGGGAAAAGGACAAGGCGAGAAGCGTGTTGGTGCAGAAAAAGATGGCAAAGAACCTTCAAGGAAAAGGCAAAGGGAGAACCGAAAAGAGAAGAAATTGAAAAAGAGAAAGCGGGAATCTGAAGGGTCAGGGGGAAAGGAGAAAACAACACCAGATGAGGAAGACACTGATGAAGAAACAGAGGGGAAGCTTCAAGATAAAGATGACCCAGAAAGACTTGCTAGAACTGTATTTGTGGGGAACGTCCACGTGAAAACAACAAGAAAAGAACTAAAGGAGTTGTTTAAAGAATACGGGATGATCGAGACAACGAGGCTACGATCAGTACCAGTTGCAAGTATGAAACTCCCTAAAAAAGTATCTATAATAAAAAAGGAGTTTCATCCAGATCGTGCAACAATGAATGCATATATTGTGTTTAAAAATAAAGATGATGCCCAAGGTGCTTTGAAGAAAAATGGCCAGGAATACAAAGGTTTTCACTTGAGAGTAAGCCCTGCTGAGAAACAAGAGTCAGATAATAAATTATCTGTTTTTGTTGGCAATTTGCCATTTAGTATACAAGAGGAAGAAATATGGAAACATTTTTCAACATGTGGAGAAATTGATGGTGTTAGAGTTATAAGGGATCAAGCAACAGGTTTAGGGAAAGGTTTTGCTTACGTTGCATTCAAAAAGAGAGAAACTGTGACATTTGCTCTAAAAATGAGAAATTCTGAGCTCCTTGGAAGGAGAATCAGAGTTTTCCCTGCCGTAGATAAAGATTCGGTTAAGAAACCATTCAACAAAAAGAAGGATAGAAACTATAGAATGAAGGATATAACTTCTAAAACTGGAAGCAAAAACAAGGTTTTAGCTAACAAGAAATCAGGGTTCAAAGGATCCCCTTCTGGGAGCAGGAACAAGACAGGACGGCCAAAGACAGGACTGAAAAATCAAACTAAAAATAAAAACTTTAACAAGAAAGGAAACATTTCAAGAGAAATTGGGAAGAAAGGGCATTTCAAGAAAAACTGATTTTAAGTAGTGTGGAATCGTATTTAGAATTTCTCTTTTTGTAGAATTGTATACTTTATCTACTTTATTTTTGTCTCAAACATGGTACTTGGCAGAAAGATTGTACATGACTTTTTTAGAGCAGAAAGAATGCGAAGGATTGCTCAAGATTTCTCTAAAGATTAATATTGCACTCCGGGTTCCCTGAAGACAAGGGGTGTTAAGTTACTTTTCTTTCTTAATGAGCAATGCTCCGCTTGCCTATGGCTAGGCAGGCAACAGCCATCAATGAAGGCGAATCATAACCATTCCTGTAGCCGGCTACTTTGTACAGTACTGCTATCGCGTGGTCTAACATCGCGGATCGCGTATCAGGCGCGTCGCACACGATCCGCGATACCCCGCGATGCTTGCTATCGCGGACCCCTCGATTGTCTATCGCGGGCTTCCTGTCGAGACCTCCGCGATCCTATCGAAACCTTCGCGATCGAATCACGATCTATTCAACACTAACGCAATGTCGAACAACACAAGTTTTTCAGCAGGTGTGAAGAGCATGTGTTGGCAACAAAGGAGAACGTAGCATAAATAAATGTAGGGTAGAGAAACTGATCGATGTTCCATGCAAGTTCGATGGACAGTGAACCTTTGATTAAAGAAGGATCACACAGGCTGATAGCGTTGTCAGTCTAAGGTCCTGATGACGTCATGAACATAGGCTTTTAAGATAATAACCATGGATCATCTAAATTTAATAAACAACATTGTACTTTAAAATATGGTAAAATGGCATTAATGCACGCGTTGCCAAGAAGGTCGCTCGAATTGTGCAATGCAAAGGAAGTGCTGCCAAACGCGCTGCCGAACAACGAGAAGTCGCAACATAGGTAAGGGTCGGGTTCGGAGGGTTGGGGGAATCTTATCTTATGGAACTTCTTAGTTGGGCTACTGTACAGTAATCGGTAGTCGAAAGGGGGAAATTACTATCTGTCTGTCTCTGTCTACATTTTTTAGTGCTTTCCAAAGACAGACTCTGCAAAACAAGGGACTTTCGTAGATGAAGCTCATTTTTATGTCCGAAGGACATATTGAGGGGGTGTTTGTGGAACGCATGTATGGATACATGTAAGGATGTATGTATAGACGCTTTTTCCTGCCAAAATGTAACAATAGAGAAGCCGCAAATATGAGGAAGTAAGCTTTGAAGTTGCCGTAATTGGTCATCATGAAAACTAACTATTTGACACTTACGGAATTTGTAAACAAGTAGATGATTCATTGTGGTCGAGTATTTGGCAGAAGTTTTCGAAGTTCTTATTTAGATAATTAGATTCTATCGTCCAATTAGGAAATTCTCGAAGCTCATTTGCATAATATTTACTGAGCTGTGAGTCAGTTGTTGTCGAGAAGATTCCCGAACCTTTTGCATATTTTGGTGAAATCCTGAGG
Organism: Chrysaora quinquecirrha; assembly: GCA_014526335.1. NCBI lineage: Eukaryota > Metazoa > Cnidaria > Scyphozoa > Semaeostomeae > Pelagiidae > Chrysaora > Chrysaora quinquecirrha. The sequence continues at coordinate 9,143,794 of JACTAT010000037.1, forward strand.
GGAAATCAGAGTAACTTATTGATTAAATTTTGTAAAATCAGTTGTGACTCGGTTGCCCTCCAAATATTTACTGATTATATTTTCGGTTTGTTGCCTCTCCAAATATTATTCGCATTAGGAAAGTGAGAGCAACGCAGGGGCTAATCCAAGATTTGGTTAGGGTGGCTGGCTACATGGACAAAAGAAGTTTTAGCCACTATTATCATAATGCTTATGAATGATGATGATGATGATGATGAGGATGATGATGATATTCATGATAATATTGAGGATGACATAATGATGATTGTTGCGTTTATGATGATTATGATGGTGATGATGATCACATTGAATATTGTCATCATTATCATCACTGTCATCACCATGATTGATGATGATGATAATGATGACAATGATCAGGATCATGATCATGATATCGCTGATGATTCGAACGACATAATGATGATTGTTGCGTTGATTATGATGATGATGATGATGATCATCATGATGATGATGATTATGATTCTGATTATGATGATGAAGATGAGGATAATGATAATGATTATTATGATGATAACGATTTCCATGATGATGATGATGATTATGATATCGATTATTGTCCTTTGGACATTGCTATAGCGTTGCTATGTTTAAATTTTCTTTCGTCCAGTCTGTCACGATCCACGATTCTTCTTTCGATTAAACAATAACTGAGGTCGATCCATATCAGTAGTGGGTCACTGTCGTTCTCAGTCGTGTTGCCATTGTGGTACCTTCATTGCGTCACCATACTCCCCCACGATACCACAAAGCTGCGAGAATCAATTACACATAATGGACATTTTATCGGTCTTTAAAACCTTTTCAATAAACAAAATCATGAATCAACCACCCATTGTTGTGATCAAAGGAGTCAAAACAATGGAACAACAAAGGACAACTTTGCCATTTCAATGTTGACTGACAACATAAACAAGCCATCATAATCGCATTTTATACACAGCAGGGCAAAAGTAATGACGATTATAAAAATATCATATTGCGAAGAATTTTAGGTCAGAATTTACAGGAAAGTGCTAAAATGGGTTCGATAGTGTCTGTGAAACAACGAGCGCGAAAGAAAACCATCGCAATTACAGCGTTTGGGTCGCAAATTTATCAAATGCCTGCAGCAAACAAAATCGAAAATTTTGAGACTGAAAAAGACGCAGGAAAAGATATCCCAAAAGTTGTGAATATTAATAAAGTTCAGCGAGGTCATGGAAGGAAAATAAATGGTTTTCTGGATACCAATCAGGCCAATAAAGTCCAGGTTGCAATTGAGAGAAAGAAAGAAAATTCTGGGGCGAATTTTGTTTCAAAAACTGAAGATGGGAATGTTTTTGAAAGAGGACCTGGTGGTGACGCGGACAAACCACGTGGGAAAGACGCTGCAAGATGTAAACATAACAAAAATGTGAGAATTAAAAACGACGAAAACGAGAATTTGTTACATTTCAAATCGCAACGAGAAACGAATGACGAGAATATCCGACACGAGAATACAGGACATGGGGAGTCGTTTTATCCCGAGGGTACAAACGAAAACCATCCCCAAATCGCGCAACAACAACACGTTGCAAAGCCGAGAGAAAATACTAACACATTTCTTCATGAAGACACTCATAAAAAATCTCCCCCAACCAGGCACATAAAAGAGTGGTTCAAAGCGGTCGATTCTTCAGATTCAAGGTCAAGCACCCCCATGCGTGTAGCCCTTGGGTCATGGGGTGATGGCGTTGTCACGACAACAGATCATCAGTTACACCAAGACGGCCATGTAACGTCACGAGGTGTAGATGTCAACGTTCAAAACAGCGTTGCATTTTACTCTGATTTTGCGCATGTCATAAGTGTGCAGCCCTGTAAAACGCCTGAATTGGAGAAAACACAAAAAAGTTCTCGAAAGAGCCACTGCTCTGACAGAAACAATGGTTGTGATTGCAAAAGATGTGAGGCCGATAGAAGAAAAGCTGCCATTATCATCCAAAGTGTTCTCCGTGGTTATCAGGTGATTATCAAACGCTTGCACCATCTCATATCATATCCACCCTTAGCCCCGGGTAGTACTTAGTATAATTTGGGTACGGGTATGTGCCGCCCATATGGGTGGGTTTTTGGCACTGAAATTCTCTAAACATGGGTATGATTTTAACCAAAACCCCATAAAAGTGGGTGGAAAATTGAAGAAAAGTCGAAAGTTTAACTTTAATTCGGTCAGAAAAGTGGCAAAATCGCGTCAAAGATGTTCGTAGTACAATATCAAGCAATAAATAGGTCTAGAAAGTCTTATTATTCTCATATTCCGCTTATTTCTACTCATAAAATAGGGTCTGTTTCTGCAAAGGTTTACATTATAAGTGGATGGGTTTCCGAAATCTGGGCGGCACATCCCCGCCATTCATAAGTGAAGTACCCCCCCGGGCCCTTACCACCCACTGGGACCTCCTAGACGCTTTTCTTTTTTGGTCATTTTTGCTTGATTGCATATTCAAAAGAGGATTCGGAGAGTTTGAAGCTATCTACGTCTCAGTCTCAGTCTCACTCAGGCTGATCCAGATCTTCGAACCAGAACAATAACAGCTGTCAATTAGAGCATGTTTCATGCTTCCATTCGGGAAAGGGACGCGGACAATCGCTGATAGTTTTACGATCCATCAACGATTTTGTGGAATAAAAACAAAGATACTTTTTCGATCCGCCTGTGATTTTATGGAAACCGAGCTTTCCAATCCATGAGCCTCGACCCGCTATGCAAAATGAATATACCCGTTTGCTCTAAGCATTTGCTCGACGTCAAGGATGCACCATCGTTAAATGTTCCATTACAGCAGTAATCAATTCGATCAATTCATGTCAATATGGGTTCTGAATATTTCACGATTTTTGTCAACTTTTCTAATAATCATTTGGTCAGACGAATAAGGTTACTACACCCAAAAAACCCGAATTTGTCATTGACAGCTTTAGGTGTTCGTCTATCAATATTCTTTTACCATAAGATGAATGATAATAGCCACACTCTTCCAAAACAAAAACCTGCCCCATTCTTGGCTTTATACAGTTCACCACTTATGCTCCTATGCAATAAGGTCACACATTGAACAGTTTCTATACGCCAGTTTCAGGTAAAAGTAATAGACCAAGTACTCGTATATTTAAATGGCTTTTGCACTGAAGGAACAATGAATCCATCGACTTAAAATTAACAAGCAAAACTTTTATTTTGCTTATTCTGCTTTCCTGGATGAAAAAGACACTCGAAATGTTCGTGTATTAATTTTGTTTTTTTTCCATAACTCAGGTACGAAAAGAAATGCAACAGCGACGAAGCAGTGTTATCAAAATCCAAAGGCTTTTCAGAGAAAGAGTCGAGAGTTCCGGGGGTCTGCAAGTCATGAAAGAAGAAAACCAAAGGGAACAGCCATTGAGAAAGACTTCATCAACGAGCAAACCATGGCGAGAATCACCAACACCGACCCCCGTCGTACAACCGCAAATCGGCGAAAAGACCAAAGAGAACTTCGAAATGTACCAAGATGACATAACAGAACTAAAATGGCGGAGTCAGCGACTTATCGAGCAAGCTACAATGGGAGAAGGTTATATTCCGCAGAGATTACTGTTAATTGCTTCAAATGTCGGAAAACCGGAGTTCCTAGCGAGGGTTTCGCTTGAGAATGTCCATGTTATAGTCTATCAATTCTCAGAGATAACCCTCGAGGAAATACTTCAAAATATATCGCTTGCTCTAGATGATTATAGAGTTGGAAGCAAGGCGAAACGTATTGCATTCGTCTGTCAGGGTGGGCCTGGATATATGTACTTATGTAGAGGAAAGGTCTTAACGACGCCAAAGCTTGCCAAAGACACAGAAATGCAGAGGTTTATAAAGGGTCTTGGAGGTTATATAAGCAAAATGGACCCCGAGGATGCTAAAATACATATTATTGGTAATAACATACTTGGGAGTAAGAAGGGCGTTAAGCTGTTCGAAGCAGTGACTGACTGTATCAAGCCAAATCGATGTACTATAGAATCGCCGCTTGAGATGTCTGCGAGTGGAACTGAAATGCTTGAGGAGTATTTTGATGTTGAAAAGTATAAAATGTGGAAAAGAATTAGGAATACTAAAATCTGGCTTTAATTTAGCTGAACCGGCGAAGTTGAATAAATCAAAGCAGAAACAGTAAAAATTTAGGTAATGTAATGAAATGAGTATACAGCTTTTAACAGTTTTTGTACCATATATTTTATAACATTTTACGAGTTATATAGATATGAATACACAGTTCTTTCATAAGAAACGCAACTGACCTTTCAGCATAAGCGCTCTTGCAATTACTTGGCAATTAGATCTATTTTGACGGCAACTAGTCGGCGCAAAGTTCCAGTAAGTTGGGCATGCTCCGCTTCTAGGACTAGTTGACGATTGATTCCCGTTAGTCTTAGTCGAACTCCCGGGGGGAGGGGGGTGCTTCAGTGTGGCCATGATTAGACCTGAATCTGGACTTTGATAAAAGGACCCATTTGTATGATAGGATTTTCAAGAATTTTCGACCCAACGGCAAGATTCAAGTCCATGTGTATGAATTTGGTTGATTTTAAAACATTTTAACAATGCTAGAATGCACGCGAAGGATCGCAAAATCGAATCTGACCACGATCCTTTGCAATCAATGTGACCGAGCTCTGTTGTTGCTGCTAAATCATTGTTTCAAAGCAAAATGCAAAGTAGAAAGGTTGTCAGCCACTTTGCGGTAAATCATAATGGGACCTACTGGTAAGAACTCCTGAAAGACCAACCCATCGGCCAGAATCAACCAGAATATCAGACCCATCTGTAGAGAATTTCAGTTGAATAAACCCGAATAAACCCAGTTTTGAGATCAAAACTCTTGTTCCATAGCCGAATGGAAATCCACCTTTGTACAAAAATGCGTTCAACTTCATGCAGTGCTTCTCTCGATAACGCACGACCTTTATGCCTGATTAAAAAGTCGTAAGCAACACATGGTTGACCGATGTCGAGGGCTATGTTGAGGGAGGGTAAAATTGGCGAAGGTTTTTGTGGATTATGTTGAGCCATGTGGAGTTATGTCAAAAGTTTTCCAGGGATATTCATCAGTCATCACCATCTTAAAATTCATGACTGAGCTCCGTTTGACTCTACAACGCTAGACCACATTTGAAATTTCTACCGTTCGATATTATTACCGGAATTACAGTTATCGCTATTGAATCAAACTGCCGGACGTTCAAACCAACTGACTGATTGTAGCGAATAACAAAATCAATTCAACTCAATATGAGTGAAAGTCAGGGATTCGGAAAGCAAGTCTACAATCTTGGACAAAATATTTGGAACAACGCATTTTCTCCAAAGAATATGGCCTATACCATCGATTTCCTACTTCCATAACTCCCATTCTTCCCCCTTTTACCCCCAAAACAATGTTGGCAGTAGAGCCAGAAAACTTTTATACGAAACAACATTGTAACGGGGGAGAAGGGGGGATGAATAGATAATAGCAAAACTATTTTGGCCGTTCCAACATATTTTGTCCAAGATTGTAGATGCATGCACAGAAAAGAGGTGAGATGAGAGTATGAGGATGTTTATTGTCAATGTTGCAGTGTAGCTAAAGACCCTGTCTTTAGAAGCTAATCATAGTAATTGTTACAACTTTGGCATTGTTAATTTTTGCTTTGCAATTACAATCCCATCAGTATCGGCATAAAGATACTGGCCTGGTTGAAATGTTACCTCACAAAATTCAACAGGTTCATTCCTTGCTCCCAGGCCTTTCTTTTCAGTTTTTCTTGGAATTGCTCCAAGGGCTTTGACACCCAAATTCATTTGTGAGATTGCCTCTGTATCTCTGATGCATCCATTGATTACAATGCCACTCCAGCCATTGTTTATTGCTGCTGATGCTAAATTATCACCAAGTAATGAGCGATTCAGTGAGCCACTTCCATCTACCACTAAGACCTGTGGGAAAAGAAGACTGAACTAATAAGATGATTATCACCCTTCAAGATGCTATAATTCAAACGGTATAAAGGCCGTCAAGAATATGCAGCATACTTGCATAAACACAGGGTTAAAGGGGGCATAGGAGCCTGGAGCTCCCTTGAAAAAGCTTAGGCGCCCAGGGGTCCAGTCCCCTTGAAGCTCATAACGTTTGAGTCCCGATTCTTTCTTTAGTTTCAGCCAAAGCAGAGTCATTTTCCGAAGTTTCCTTGCTTGCTTTCTCAATTAGGGTTTGCTTACTTAATTAGGGGGGGGGTGACACTATAGGAAATTAAACGGTTTCTTAGGCCTATCTAGCTACTACAGGGGACTAAGGCCCTTCTCCTCACACCTTTCCATTTCCAGACTCGTTGACGACAGCTTCTTTTACTTTTGAATTATCATCAAAGCATTTCACAGTTGCAATGACACCTTCGAATTTCTTTCGTCCACCAAAATCACGAAGTCTAACAGTGTTAACGTATATAAGCTCGTCGCCATATGCATCACACAAATCTGCAGTGTTCCTAGGCCTATCTATATTCAATCTACAGGGGACTAAACGAACGACTAAGGCCGTAGGCCCTTCTATTCTCCTCACACCTTTCCATTTCCAGACTCGTTGACAGCTTCTTTTACTTTTGAATTATCATCAAAGCATTTCACAGTTGCAATGACACCTTCGAATTTCTTTCGTCCACCAAAATCACGAAGTCTAACAGTGTTAACGTATATAAGCTCGTCGCCATATGCATCACACAAATCTGCAGTGTTCATTTTGAATTCTGGTCTGTTTACGTTGACTGAAAATAACATGAACTGTCTTGAGGATCATCATCATCATCATCATCATCACCGATCATCATCATCATCATCTTGATAATCATCATCACCTTGATCATTAAACATTATCAAAAAATATTCAAGAATCATCATCATTATCATCGTCATCAAAATTATCATCATCATTATCATCATCATCATCCTCATTACCATCATCACACGTCATCATCAATATCAACATCATCATCTTCATAATCATCATCAATCTTCATCATTAAAATTTATCATAATAATAATCAAGAATCATCATCATTATCATCGTCATCGTCATCAAAATTATCATCAACATTATATCTTATCAACATTATTCTCATCATTATTATCATAATCATCACTATCATTACCGCCATCATCATCACCTATGTAATGATCACTATCTTTACCTTCATAATCATCGTCGTCGTCGTCATCATCATTATCATTATCATTATCATCACCATCGCCACCTATGTAATCATCATAATCATCATCGTCATCAATCATCATGATCATGATCATCATAATCATCATCGCCGTTTTGAATAAGAAATTAGAAAAAATACCACAACAAATTCAGCATTAATTCTTCATTTTCATAATAAACTCATTTAATATCTGGGTTAAAATTAAAGTTAACCAAATTAGTTTTACAAAAACATTTTGACGTACATCTTTTCCAGTCAACTGTCTTCGATTTCATGTTTGTAAAAAATCTATGCAACACAACGGAAGAAAAGCGGACATTTTACATTCGAGTAATCCATCTATAGTTTGGCTAGAAAGATTGCTTGTTACAAATTTTTTATTCTAAGTAAAAAAAGCAACAAATGAAAAAAGGGCCAACATGTTAATCGAAACAGACCTCCTTCAATCGATTGTTTTGGAAACGTTAAAATGGGGGGTTGGAATAAGAGCTGGGGTGGGGTAGATCGTCAAAAACAAATTAGAAGGTGCATGGTTATTTCAGTCCCATGAGTAGGTGCTCATGTTTCCCTATTTCTAAAAACTACAAGTGTAAGTGTCCCAAAGTTAATGATAGTGTCCCAAAAAGGCATCCATGCTTATAGCTCAAACTAAACGTGTCTTTTCCTTCATGTGAAGTTGTAAGAAAAACGAATTTCTGATTGGCGGATGCTAACGTTTCATGTGATCGATACTATGGAAGGTATAAATTGACCAATTATCAAACAGTATTTTGATTGATTAGTTGACAGTTAGGGTATATGCAGCCTCTTATACTGACACATTACCCTTACAAGAGTTGGTCCGCCGAGCCGGATTGATACCTAAGTTCTGATGCTGACGCTAATACACATTACTGGTTCCACAATAAAATACATTGCATATTATATATTAGGCATTTTTACCTACATTTTAATTCGCTTTTCCTAATAGACATTGATACTACCTGCAGTCATATACGTATTAGATTGAAAAATTAGACTCATGACTATCAGAATAAATTTTATCATTTAATCGTTTTTTTGGTTTTATGCGAAGTTGTTACCGAGTAATCGTTTCGTTTCATCGTTTTGTTCGTGTTCTGGAACGGGTGTTGCTGGAGGCATGGCTCGTGTACGTGGACCAACGAAGCTGAGCAAGACTGGAAGGAAGATGAGACCATGGGCTGCACCAATTAAAACGATTCCAAGATACATTCTGAAGTAGAAAATCTGGGAAAAAATGAAGAACAGGCTTAAAAATATACCTCGAACTCTATATACCAAATCCCTTATAAAATACTCGGGGGAGGTAACTTAACAGTTTTGGGGGTACAGGGACGTTCCATTATTTAGGGGTACCTTTTTTCCGAAAAGTGTGGAATTATCGATATCGTTTTTCAAGGTATGCGCGGAATTATGGGTACCATTTGAGGAAACATGCAAAATTATGGGTACTAATCTGGAGAAACTTTGAAGAATTAAGCTTAGCATTTAAAAAATGTGCAGTCCGAACTGATAACTCTTTGGACTATCAGCAAGGTTGCCATTTAAACATTACTTGCTTTTGATCAGATGATTTTGCTATCTGAAAATGTTCTTTGCTTTGCGGAACATTGGGGATAACATTCATCATGTTTGCGGAATTATGGGTCACAAATTTTCAGACGTGGGCGGAATTATGGGTCGAAATTTTGGACTGAAATGGCACCTCTCCGTCCAAAACTAGGCTTAGATACCTCCCCCCGAGATAAAATACCCATATCAATACCTTTCCAACAAAACTAAGGATTATAAAACAAGGGATTCTCAAATGAAATACCCATATCATATCAAAGTTTTTCCAAAGGTTTTCCACATTATGTGTAATCATTTCTACTGATTCTAATTCTGCTATCCAAACATTGCAAAAGTTGGTATACCGTAGTTGACGACAGTCAGGTCCTCAAGCGCGAACTGCATTATCAGAAGGTAAATAACTCACCTAAACAACACCTGAAAACCAATAGACCTTTTTCAAAGAGCTCTGGATCAGCGCAACATTTTTCTGGAAAATGGTAGACATTTCCAGTAAGGGAATCCTATCAGCGTCAATAGACTGGAACAACGGTTGTTCCAGGAGATGCAGTGCAGCAAGTTTTGCTTCAAAATCACGTTTAATTCGAATGAAAGCGAAAAATTCCCACCATATCTGCTCAAGGAGGCATTTAATGAAGTATTTTTCTGTTTGCATCTTGTTTCATGAATTCCTGCAGATATTTTCAACATTTATTGTTGCAGATTCATTTACTCTCTTTTCCTTCAATTTTTCATGAATTTAGAGAAAAATTTGTTGCACTGCCTCTCACAAAACGAACGCAATTCCGGTCGTTGTACGCAGAGAGGATTCCTAACATGTCTATTATTTTCCAGAAAAATGTCGCACCAGCCCAGATGTCTTTGAAAAGGTCTACTGATAATGACGCAATACTTCAGTGAATGAACCCACCTCAAATAGCTGCGATTTGGCAAAAGCAAGGACGACTATTCCAACAAATTTTGTAAAAGTGATTCCACTTAAAACCTGCAACAGCAAAATAAACGTTTAGGATAGAAATGTATCAAATTATTTTGCTACAGCCTTACAAAGACATTAATTACTGAGTCCGCGTTTTTGTTCAGTTAGCCATAGAGTATTAATACGGTAAATATTCAGTAAACATTAATAATTTCACCAGCCGCCCCATTATCAAATGCCAGATGCATTTCGCTCTTATTGGAGCTCATCAGTGACATGTGTGAGAATCGAACCGGGGTTTATAGCGTAAGAAGCACAAGTGCTAATCATACGACCACCGGAGCTGGACTCATGCGATACGAGCCTGACTGCATGCGTATCGGTACCTTAGGCCAGGTACCAACCTTACTCAGTATACATTAGTTAGTACGTTACAAATACCTGAAAATAGTGATATCTGATCGATTGATTGATACTTACAGAACTTCCCATTCGTGCAAGTGAATCTCTAGCTCTGTCTAATCTTGTTGCTAGTGGACTGACACTGAATGCCCTGGCAATATGTGCACAGAATTCCACTGATATACCAATACACTAGAAAATAACGATTTAAGGATTCAGATTTAGATTCAGAAAGAAATGTTCGTGTTGACAACATGTAGACAATTAGTACTGAAAAATCGCACATCCAATGACAAATTTGAGGGGCATTTTACAAAAAAAGCATACAAGAATTCTATTAAAACAAAAGGATTTCCTAGAGATTTCCATAAAAACAATAGGATTTCCAGTAAAGGTGCACAAGAAATGTTGAGTTGCCACTCTGACAAATCCTTGTTCAAAATTCGTCCAAAAGATCAAACTAGTAAAATTCCTTACCCTAAAAATTAGAAGTAATACATACTGTTCTTCACATAAAAATCGTGAAAATAGATACAGTACTCTACTGACTGCCCCATGTACTAGAAATATACACAGTACTAGAAAGAGTCACGTCACGTCACGTCACGTCACGTCAAATCAAGTCAAGTCAATTAAAGTTACATCCAGTCAAGTCACGTCATGTCAAGTGAAGTCAAGTCAAGTCAAATCAAGTCAAAGTCAAGCAAAGTCCGAATCAAGTCAAGTCAAGTCAAGTCAAGTCCAGGCAATTAAAGTCATCAAGTCTAGTCAAGTCAAGTCAAGTCGAGCCGAATTGAGTCAAGTGCATTCAATATTTTTCACAAGAATTCTGATTATTCACAAGGAAAACTCATGCTTCCCAAGATAAGCAACACTTACCTAGCCTGAGCCCCTTTTGATAGCAAAAGAAAGTACAGCTTAATACGGTAGTAGTTGTACTTACCATAATAAGATTGACAAGTGATACAGCGTTTAATGATATGTTCCAGACGTACATCAAACCAAACATATTCACGATAATCATTCCGACAACGAATGTCACTATTAATGCGATGCCAAAATTGAAACCAAGAAGTACGAAAGTGACAACGAAGATTGCACCTGTTGGTGAAAATACTCATATATATACGTGGAATGGGAATGCCTAAAGTTTAAAAGCCCGTATGGCAAAGACAGAGCAATCGAGAGACTTAATGGGAAAAGGAACCTGGTACAAATCCAATTAAGGACTCGATAGCGTAGTGATTTCAGATTTACAAGAACCTTTTATGTTCTAAGTTTTATGTGGTTAATTTCTATATTGTAATTTTGAATAAACTGTAAAGTTAGGTAGATTGGATAGCAGGTAAACATCAGCTAGCGCTGCCGTAGTTTAACCTGCTGTATGAATGTATGTATGTATGTATTAGAATTTTGCCGTGAAAATAGTACAGCCCCCGCCAATTAGAAATACTCTTAAGGATCCTTGAGTATTTAAGAAAACCTTCCAGCAAATATATTCTTAATCTTACTTATCCCTCTGCAATTAATATTTAGGTATGATATTCCGACCCCCTTAATTAAGTCTTGGGTATTCTTCCAGCCCTTTGACTATTGCAGTGTAAAGTCAAATTTCATATGTACAAAATTTTATGGAAGAAGATAATGAATATGGAAAGGTTAAGCCAAGGGTAGTAGTAATCCGTTGAGTTTTTATCATACTTAGAATAAAATTGAGTAATTTTCCATGTCAGGCTGTGGGGCAAAATCTCCCAAAAAGCTTTCAATATCATATTAACCGGACTTATAAGAATCAATTAAATTTCCGAGATAGTCTCGAATTCGTCTTTTTTGCTTCGTCTTCTCGTCGCCTTGCAGCGTTACTGCCTCACTGCTTTATAGTCTTAAAACCCTAGAAAATCGGTCAAACAAGAAAATCTGAAATTTGCTTGTCAAAAACGTGTTTTCATCGACCCTAAATGTTTGCCATTTGGTCACGTCGTAAATCATTGCTTAAAAAACCTAGTTCGATTTCTAAGAGCCTATGACAGTCAATTCTGCTAGTCATGCAATGCTTCGCGACGTTGTCAAAGGACTAAAACATTCATTTCAAGGTAGACAAAATGTTTGACTAAAAACGTTTGATTGTTTGGCCAGGGCTTAAAACAAAGAAACAAACAACAGAAAACTCACTTGCACAGATAGTCAGATCGACCCATGTGTCATGAGCAATTGTAAGATACTGCTCATAGAATACATAGAAGACACTATATGGGAATACTTCATTTTTGAGTTCTTTAGTCATATTCGCAGCCATCTGTCTTGCGTATCTCAAGGCATCAGTGTAATCGGCAGATGTTTTCAAGATTGAGTGGTATGACATGAAATATGAGGCTGAAAAATAAAGTAGTTAGTTTTAGACAGTGTTTACAAGATAGAAACTTCATTGATTATGGTCCGTTGCAGAGCCAGTTCTGGTTCATTTCAAAGGCGAGAAGAACTGGATCGGCTCCGATCTGAATCACAAATAATTGACAACCGTATGTGTTTAGCTGACGCATGCGGTACCATACTTCCCCTTGCGAAAAAACTGCTTGACAATTCTGCTTTTATCACAGCACCCTATGCAGGGGGGGGGGGCTAAAGCATAAAATTCGATTTCTCTTAGAAAAATGATATGTTCTTGTAGGCTTCATTCGTCCACTTTTAGTCGCGTTTAGTATCCGTGCGAGTTTGGATCCGACCGAAAGCGTTTACACGGAATCTAAACAGAGCCAGAGACGAGTTAGCACTACTTCTGAACAGATTCAGAACAGGTACAGGTCCAAAAGATCCCGTGTAAACGGAAGGCGTTTTCGAGCCAAAACTAGCTCTGGATGGGACGAGGGCCGATCCAGTTACTCTTGTGTGAACGGGGTCTTATATGCAAAAATTCATGCGGCCTACTTCCTTCTTTGTTTGTTTCTTAGTCGGCAGTTTATTGCAGAAGTAGAAAACGTCCAAATTTCTTGTCTTGTGTTCCGATTGGTTGCCGTAAAAGGAACCAGTGACCAACTAGTTGCCAGAGCGCTTTCTATCAATAGGCCAGTTGCGATAGATTAGTTCCCAAAAATCGCCGATCAGCAGTTGGAAAATAGTTCTGACTGTGCGTAATGTCGACATATTAAGCTTTAGTTTCATACTGAGTGTTTTCTTTATAGGTTTGCTGTAAGTGCTTTTAATCTGAGCCAAAACTCAGGCTCGCGTCCTTGTAAAATTCTTATAAAAATAGAGTGTATAATACACATACAACTCTAGATGAGTATGCCTATTCTGGCTATAGTGCTCATTATACATTAACAGAGCAATAATAATGTAGAATTTATACTCAATGGAAAGACAAGTTTTCTGTGACTCTGAGTTTCATGCTTGCACATTCGTCAGACAGACTATACTAATCATTAGTATAGTCTGTCTGACGAATGCGCAAGCATGAAACTCAGAGTCACTGAAAACTTGTCTTTTCATTGAGTATAAATTCTACATTAGAGTGTATCATATATATCCCATGTAGACACTTACTGTTAACTATGTTTGTACTTGTGTTGGAATTGAGTTTGACAGCCGATCCATATGCAGCATGTCCTCTGGAATAAAAATAGCAAGGGATTAAAGAAGTTTACTAAACCAAACATTTAGATGCACAGCAGCTTCGTGTTGCCCTATTTATCATTTGGTCAGAGGGCTGTGCACAGACAGCTATGGATTTCGATAGATTCCTTATAATCAGGCCTCTCATTTTAAGGCGCGTGTTCGCGCGCGCGCGCCTCCACACGCTCCTCGTCTTGCCAAGACGCGCATAATTTCACGCACCTCCTTTCTTGTTATTCTTTAAAATCACGCCTCTCAAAAGTTTTTAGCGATCTTTCAATAAAGATATCTTGAACTGCTAATCACATAATTGATATTTAGTGGCTGTCATTGAATAGAAACAATCCAACCACTGATCGATTAATGATTTTCATGATCTGCGTTGCGTGCATACGTGGTTTGCGTGGTGATACCCGAGTTCTTTGTATAGTATCTCGTGCAGTTAAACTTTATTTGCAAAAACGAAGAACATCTGGTTTTATTCAAAGTCTTCATGGTGGTATTCGAAGTCTTCATACTGCTGACGTTGAATCTGAAGCGCGGAGAAGCGACAAGAAAAAACGACTCGAAGGAACTTTTAGGAATAATTCTCGTTGATTTTCCATTATCAGATTCAAATATTTCTGATTCTCTGTATGATGTTTAAACTAATATAATGTGAACTGTTTAAATGAATTGAGTAATTCGTTAATAACATCATATAAAATGCAAATAATGCGAGAGAAAGTAAAAATTTCCGTTCCTAAAAAATGCGCGCCTAAACAAATTGAGGTGCGCGATCTTCTACGCACCCTCTAAAATACTCACGGAGAGGCCTGTATAATCTGAACGCTAGTCGTTAGGATCCCTCTTCGGGGCAGCCATTACAGACATTTGCTGTTGCCGAGTCAACAGTAATGTACAAAACATTAAAACTTACCCTTTGGTGCAAACAGTGTTGGGAATGTCCCTTAAGAATGATGATAAATATTTTCTGAACTCGTCTTTGCTTGGTCTTAGGCCCTTTTCACTTCTTGGTCTGCATGATGAGCAATGCCAACTTGGATCTGATACTGAAAGCAAAAAGACAAGTTAGACTTCACCACAAAAATATTTAGTACAGCAGGACTTCGATCAAGTTAGATTTTACAGCCTAATAAGCGGAGGATGGGGAGGTTTAAGCAAGGCCTCTATTTATATACTAACTAGAGGGGGAATTCTCCCAACCAGTCCACCTCTTCTCTTATTGTTTTGAACAATAGCCTTATGTCCCTTTTCTTAAAACAACACTAGAATGCCCATCCAATGTCCTTAAAAGAGGCCCTGGGTAAAAGATTTGTGTCAAGATTAACTGCATGGGTTTAAAAGGTTTGCTGCAACATATGTGCAAAATCGAAAATTTTCTTGGCAGACAATGGGAGGCCGAATCAATGAGTTCTTTTTGCTTTGCTTCGGTTCCAAAATCATCAAAAAAGGAACCAAATATCTGGTTCGCTTCAAAAGAATGCACCTATAAAGCTACCAACCTGAGGAGTTGCAGAAGATAAATCTACCAGGATACCATCTGTGTTCTTCTGTTTTATTATGAATTGTTTTGTTTTGAACGACATAGTCAAGTTTTCTACAACAAGGGATATCTCCGCTAGGCTCTAACCATGCAAGATAGTCATCTAGCCATGATGAAGCAGTTAACGCTATCTTTGAGCTGAAAAGGAGGAACAATCTATGTAAGTTTCTGACTCTTAAATTGCCAAAAACCAAAAGTAGAAGCTATCATGATAAATAGCACTGACTCTTAGCATTAGCATTGATTAAAATTATCTGTTATATTATTTTAGTCTAGTTTTGTTGCTGTAATGTCGTGTGCTCTTGATCTCCTGTGGCCTGTGAGCCCAAGCCAGCAGTTTTATCTCATGGCAACCATCTTTGTTGTTGTTGTTTTGTAATCTTGTAGCCGCAGTGATTGGGCTCGCCTTTTATGTTTATTAAAGTCTAATTTTAAGGTTAATCTCTCAGCTTATTTTTCACTACAGAAGCTAAGTCACTTAGGCCACAAAAGAGGCTAACTAAGGCATGATTTGAACAGATCGTTCATTGCGGAAATATCGACAACTCGGCCTTTGATAATTTTGAATATATTTACTCAAGAAGAAAAAACTTACTAGCTGCTGATTTCAGATGATTCGAATACTTGTTGTACTAATGAGTTAATGTCACAGCCTGCTATACCGCATACCTGAAAACAATAGATGAAAATCAGTTTGTTGCTGCGGAGCAGTCCCAAGTGCCTGTGTAGTACAAAAATAATCCTGAAATACTTGATTTTTCTTCCATCTGTTGTTGTATGCCACTTGTGGAGAAATCTATCCTAGTGTTCGCCATTTGGAAAGGATTCCCTTCCTGGGAATGTTTACCATTCTCCAGAAAAATGTCGTGCCCGACCCAGGCCTCTTTGAAAAGGTCTATTTAGTAGTACATATGAAGAAATTTTCTGAATTCGAAAGACGAAGTTGTTAATTTGAAAAAGGAATATTCTGCAGCAAAAACAAGAACGTACATACGACACGAACCTTATCTTGCTGTAATTTTGTTTCATAATTGTATCCTTCTTTGACAACGAAATACACAGGTGGTCCAGTGTGGAGATATTTGTTCATGTCATCGAACCAGTTCAATAAGAATGAATCTCTAGGTAAAGCCAATTTCTGGTCCAAGCCAACTTCAATAAATGGTATTGAGGCAAGTGAGCAAGAGAAAATGGCACCAAATGCTAATACCTGGGAAAAAGGAAATTAATTGGTTAACCAGTTCGAAATCGTAGCCTTTCTTTGTAAGCTCTCTCTAAGGGCATAAACGGGATGAGAACATTAAGCTGTATGACTTGGAGAGTCACTCCATGGTTTCATTTGGCCATATGGCTCAGTGGACGCGTCGTTGGGTCTCTGGTAATGCAGTCCAGGTTCGAATCCCATCCATTAAGATATGTCACTTGTTGAAAAATCTATCCTAGTGTTCGCCGTTCATGACAAATATGTATGGTGCTGAAGAAGGCTCAACATAGCCGAAACACAAAAAGTCAAACGGGAGGAGGGCCTTGGGCTGTATGACTCGGAGAGTTACTCAGCGATTTCATTGGGCTCTTTGGCTCAAGTGAAACGTTGTTGGCTGTCTGATCATGCAGACCAGGTTCGATTTCCACCTGTTGTGGTATGCCATTTGTGGAAAAATGTATCTTAGTGTTCGCCATTCATGATAAATATACACGATTTTTAATAAGGAACCTTTGGTCTGAGTTGAGGCTTGAGTTCCTCAATTTTTCGACAAAACGAGACTGAAGTTCCTTATATTGTTCCTTGTCATGACATATGTTTGAATACTAATTTTTACAGCGTATTCGTCAAGCAAAAATGTTTTTGAACTTTTCCAAAAACATCACGCCACAAATTTTGTTACTTTTGCTTTTCAAGCAATGTTGAAGTTTAAAGTTATGGACCAACAATGTTTGATCATTTGGACAGGGTCTTAATGTGCATGTCAACCAACAAAATGCACAGGCTAAAATCTTGGTAGAATGTAAAAAGTCTACTTAAGAAGCTATCCCACCAAAAATTTGGAAATTAATATGACTGCGGTTATGAGAATTTTGAAATTGAGGTAAGAGAATTCTGAAATTAAGGAAAAGCAAAACTTACAACGGCGATTCTCATTTTTGGAACCATCAAGACTGGCGCGTAGATTTTCTTCATAAATTGATACAAAAGGCCTTCTCCATGATGTTCTTGATCTTTCTCGGTTTTTGGAAGATGTGCACAGCAGCACAGTTCATATCGCAGATTCTAAGGAAATAAATAGAAGAATAATGAGTATCATTTGGAAAAATGTTAAATTTGAAGCCCCAACAGCTGTGGTTTTAATTTATTTTCCCAACAATTTTTCTTGACATATCATTTATCGCCTATATTCTGCAAATATTTCCCCTAGAACTCAGAATACGACTAAATATCCCATACTCTCATCTCATTTTAACTTCCATTATCCTATATTCAAGCGATTCTTCTGTAAAGGCCTCGCTAAACTAGGAGACATGTCGCAGGCGACATTGTCGCAAGTGCCATGTCGCCTCAACCTCTCCCAGTTTAGCTATCTCGGAAACTTTGTAGCGAGCAACACAATTTGTAGCGAGAGACACGCAAATGTTTCTGGGAGACGACAGAAACATTCCTTGTCTTCGCGACTCGGGGACATGCTTGTCTTGCATGTTTAGCCGCCCTAGAAGACACGCTGGATATAATGTCACGTGCAACATGTCTCCTTGTTTAGCCAGAGCTTAAATACCCCATTACCAAACCTGGTGAAAGTGAAGGTGAAATGGAATTTTAGCGCCAGTGGCAAGGATCTCAGTAGTAGGTCAACTAATCGAGACCTCGACCCTGGCTGTGATGCTACCGTAGCTGGGCCCAAATCCTGACCAAACTGAGCTCCTGACACCATGAGTCAGCTGGATTACACCATTACGCCACAGCACCTTCAACCTGATGGGGCCTCAAAGATCTCAGAACGACTGCAAGAGAAAACCACTGGCCGAATATTTGATTAGAATACCAGGAAAAATATCGTAGAAGCTCCAAGTTAGTTGATAGGACATAAGAAAAGAGAAAATACCATACAGTTTAGCGTCAATGACTTACATGTTGTCTTTTGGCATCTAAGGCAAGTAATGCTACGAATGCCGTGATTTGAAGCAGGAAATCAAAGAAAACAGCCAATGCAGCATATTGTGAGAATACTCTTACAGCAGGCATCGTTGACATTGCACCTATGAAACAAGAATGAGACCAAATATAATAGACAGGGTCTTTTCCGCAACAATCTAGCAAAGAGGGTAACCTAGGGTTTTTTAATTGAAATCTACTAAAAGAAGGTCGGAGAACACGAATCCAAGATGGGCCCTCAAAAATTTTCGCCGGAAGTACCCTTAATTAACGCCTAATTATGCCTAATTAAGTCAATTAAAAAAGTCGCACTTTTTGAAATCTGATTACTGCAATACGTAGATCTTGAAACGCTGAGTAAAATTGTCTTTGCCTGTATTTCAATACAATCCACCAGTTTCGAGGAAAACTCGTTTGAAATAATAATGACGTCATCGTCCTAAGGCTCAGTATGGGTTTTTGTCAACTCGCGTACTTCACAAATAGGGGTCGAATTGTCAAAAAACCGCTTACAGTGCGATACGTGTATGTATGACAGCATAACAAGCATAATAAGCCCCATGGCAAGTTTGGAAAAACGAAGAAAGGGGGTTCACTGCATAAACAATAGGAATCCCATTATGAATACTGTATAACAAATTGAACCTCTCGCCATTTCAAGCAGGTTTGATATTAAAACTTAAAATCTCGAACATGAGTAGTCCTTCACAACGCCTTTTGGCTCATGGATGACTGGGCATCATTTTGGTACCATTATGACGTCATTTGCCCCTATGACGTCATCGGACCCTTTTATGATGTCACAACCACACCCAATAATCATCATTCTGCTGTCATAGCGTACATTTATCGCATAATTAGTGGTTTTGTGACTATTGCACCCCAACCTATAAAGTTATACAAGCTGAAATGTAGAATCCAGGTCTGTACTGATCATAATGGTGATGACGTCATCATAATTTCAAACGAGTTTTTCTCGAAATTGGTAGGTCGTATTTAAATACAGTCAAAGACAATTTTACTCAGCATTTCAAGGTCTACATATTGCAGTAATCAGATTTGAAAAAGTGCGACTTTCTTGATTGACTCAATTAGGCCTAATTGGTCATTAATTAAGGCGACTTCCGGTGAAAATTTTTGATAGCCCATCTTGGATTCGTGTTCTCCGACCGTTTTTTAGTAGATTTCATTGAAAAAACCCAAGGTTACCCTCTTTGCTAGATTGTTGCGGAAAAAACCCTGTCTATAACTAATATTATTGTGCATACCATAATAAATATCAATGTAACTAGTTTTATTGTGCATAGTACCATAATTTCTAGAATAGAAACAACGGCTTCTAGTATTTCAGGAAGCGTTTTGCGGCTTGCTTTTCGATTTTAAATTGACGATGAAACAGCATAAAATTTATAAACCAAACTAAAAAATTGAAAACTTAACTAAAAGTTTTTCTAATGCGTCTTCTACTCAAGGGCGATTTCTTTCTTAGATCAGTGATGCTACTTTCAGGGGCAGACTCTATTCGAGCAAATGCAGTAAAAGCGAAGAAATCTATGGCTCCTGAGACAACGCTATGCAATGAAGGTTTACACATTTTTTTATAAGAAACCGGTTTATAAGAAACCTAGAACTAAACACCCAAAAAGTCAAGAAACTTTTAGAACTAGGAGGAAGAAGTTAAGAAACTGTAGAAATTTTTGCGTCCGTTTTCCAACATACTGATTCACATTTGTGGAGGTAGTAATTAGTTCTCAAGCATTTCCGTGCGATTTCTCGCATCTGTAAGCAATACTGTATCCCGTGTATCCCACAGAAGTTTTTTGTCGTTTTAACTGCAATTTATTTCAATTAATTAATAAACTGCCAAGAAAATTTTAGAACTAAAATTGGGCCAAAAATTAAGAAACTTTTAGAACTAGGCCCGGAGCGAGGTTTCTTATAAAAAAAAACGGGTAGAATCCTTAATCGAACATCTTCAAACCCTTCAGATTCCAGTCTTCAACAAGATGCTACACGTTTTTTTATATAAGAACACTGAAATTGAAGAAAGCCATGCAATGTTCTTAATTTGTCCGATTTGAAGGCTCAAAATGTTCTTAACATGTTCTTAATTTCCTTGCTTTTAAAAAGGTGCTGTTCTTTGGTAATTGCTATGAAAAGAGACGCACATGTAAAAATGTCACATATATTCACAACGATTGATAGTTGGCCTGTTTTCTAGAATTGAGAACAGGACAGCGCTACTAAAGAAAGTAGATTCTAATTTGTTTCTAGCTTCACAAAGCCTTGTAATGTTCTTAGCATGTTCTTAACTTTTCAGCCTCTGAAGCCTTATGTTCTTATATACTTTGTTCTTATAAAAAAAAACGTGTATGCTTGCTTCCGACCTCACTACGGGGGACGGTAAGTATAAGTTAGGAGGGGGGCTTCAACACCGTTCACTACTGAATTGCATCGCTGGACACCCGCAAATTTCATTATTTTGAGAGCAATTTGTTAATTACCACTTTGTCAGTTAGGCAATGGATGACATTTGATTTATGCTGTCTGAGCCTGGTTCCAGTCTCTCGTTTCGATTTTCCTATGTCCCAGGGGGTACTTGACAAAATTTCAGATAGGGAGGTGCAGCCCGAGCAACAAAATGCCCACACCTATTTATACCAAATTCCTGAAAATATCCCAAAATTATACGACACTATAATTATAATCAACTCCTGCACTACCTTATATGCTAAAATGTAGTTTGATATGTCAAATCGAATCAAACTTCACCAAGAAAAGTGAAAACAAACGAAAATAAGACCTTTTTTTAAAAAGTTGATACCGAGAAATCGATACCCTTATTTTTATTAATTTTCAGAAAATTAAGACCCATGTTTGTACCAAAATCATGAAAAACGATACCCTTAGGTGCGGCACGTTGACGTCCCCAGTCCCCAAAAAATATTAAATACCCCCCCTCCAGGTCCTATGTAAGATTTCGGACATTTCGTGCATGGTATTCTCATTAAGATTTGATTTCTCGAGATTGTAAACTGTCTTTTGGTCTTGATAGTGAATTTTTGAGCGTGTAAAATAAAAAGTGCGCATATTCTTTGCTGATATACCTTACATGTTGTACAATTAGTTTCACAAGCAGTATACTTTCAAACCAAAGCAAAATATTGTAGCTACCTGAAATGTCTGTACAAGGATGAAGATATTGTCCACACCAACAGCAAGAACAAGGAAAGGAACAACTTCAATGATGATAAGGGTGGCAGGAACTCCAGCATATGAAAATGTACCCAATGAACTTGCAACTGAACATAGGACAATTAGAACACCACACAAGCCAACAATGAGTTTTGTGTCCACCTAAAAAGGGAAAAGAGTATGCATGATATTAGGGGCTTATTATTTTCGTTGGGGAGATGAGGAACAGTAAGTCAATGCATTGACTCTGGCTGTGCAGGGTAAAAGATCATGACCATGACAAATTGTAATTTGAATTCAAAGCAATTCAAAAGCTATTTTTTAAATGTTTGGTCTTGCTAATTCCCTTTAAGTCTGACACTGCCATTTTAGAAGATTTCAGAAACTTAAAAAATGTTAACCCAACAATTTGAGTTAAGATAAAGGCCCCATTTACACTACAATTCTTGATTTTCATATCGGATAGGGGTTGGTGTTCACAACATGCCTGAGCTATCCGATATGAAATGCTCCAAAAATTTGAGTGATGTTCACTCCAATATTTAGATGATGTGAAAATCACTCCGCTCCAGGAGTGATTGACATTCTAATGTGAATGGGGATTGATTATTGAGATTTTCTATTGTCTTAGCTATCTGGCATAGTGTAAATGGGTCTATTTGATATGAAAATCAAGACACACTGATAGCTATCTGGTATAATGTTAACACTTGCCCTATCCAATGTGCGTAAATGCAAGGCATGGTGCTCCGATAGCTATCTGGTACAGTGTAAACTGGGCCAAAAAATGCAAACTTACAAAGAATCTTCTGCAACTGTTGAACTGTCCAAGTGCAATGGAAATATACAGAAACATGATGAGATAACTGACAAGGATGGTCATGACATCGGATTCACTCTCCCTGTTCAGTTCATCTTGAATTGATCTTTCTGATGAGAATGAAACATTGAAATCTTTAGGTCCATTCTTTTGGAAATCTTTCATGAATTCAATAAATGCCTTTTCCCAAGCTTCAGCTTTCTTGTTTTTGGCTTCATCCTCATGGTTATTGACAATGAATGTCAGGATGATGGACTTTGCAGATCTGTATTTCACACCTTCGAATCCTCCTAAGGCAACATTGGGGTTCACTGGACCACCAAACTCCCCCATGCAAGGCATGTACAGGTAGTTGCCATCATTCAAGCTGGTTGGGGATCTAGAAAAATGGGCATGAGTTGAGTTAATTAAAAAAAATAACAATACATCACTTATAACAAGGTGAAATGGTGTTTTAGCGCCAGTTGCTAGGATTTCAGCAGTAGGTTAACTAATTTAGACCTCAACCCTGGCTGTGACGCTACCATGGCTGGGGTCGAACCCTGGCCACACTAAGCTTCTGACGCCACAAGTCAGCTAGATTACACCATGAGGCCACAGCACCTTCACATGCCAGTAACAAGAGGCTGTGAAAAAAATTTGTTAGTATAAAAATTTGTTAGTATAAAAATTTGACCCTAGATTCAGATTGAGCACTTTAACTTTAGTGACAAGGCAAAATGTCTTGCTCTTAGCCCTGATATGTTGCTTTATAGCAATGGAAAGTTTGAAAATTTGTAAAGGATTCGACAGTGAAAAATTGCTTGTGGTGAAATTATCAATAAAAGGAAAACCCCCACTTCAATAAGCCCCAACCCCTGACATGTTGGTGTTAGCCTTTTGAGTCCATATTGGTATTTTATCAACTAATGACAGAAAAGTGCCTTCTTTCGTTGATGATAAATCATGCTTTTGTGAATAATTTTATATTCCCCCACCTCGTTTAAGCCTGCACTTAAAAAAAGCCCCTCTCAAAAAAGATGAAAAATATTTAAGCCCCCAGGGGGCTAATTCAAGGATTTACGGTAAATGGGAACCTTTTAATCATGATCTGAATGACATCGTTTAGGCACGACTAAATGCAATTTATTCGGGTTTAATATGTGACAGGGGCTTTTATGTTATTATTGCCCTCTTGCATCGCATTAGAGGTAGAGAAGCTTTTCAGGTGTCTCATGATTGGTGGAAGCTTTTTCATACAAAGCGATTCCTTATACAGCAGTGTTGCTATGGTGAATCGGGTTAACTCGTGCGTTTAAATTTGGTGGCTATAAATTTTGCCACGCGGTCTGTGCTTATCATTAAAACTGAACATGAACTGTGAACGGAGAACGTTTCAAAGTTCTTGACAAGCAGATTTTTGTCGTGTCCTCTTCGCAAGTTTTGGCTGCTATGAAAGTTGAATTGGGTGAGAAAGTTCTGATTTCTGTTTTGTTTTTATTATTTTTTGTCTTCCAATATTTGAATTTTAGAATTTAGGTGGAGATTTGAGTATCTTCATAGTTTGCCTAGGCCACACGTGGGCCAAAATCCTTTTGGAGTGTTTACTCAAAAAAGGGTTGCTTTACCGTGCTGGGTTTCTTGGCAATCAATTCTTAATCTCTATATGTGATGGTTATTATCACTATTAAATTGCTTATTTCTTCATTTATTCTCTTGTCGGATTGTTTGTCGAATTGACCGGGCCTCTAGATTAGATACACGAATTTTCCTGTCTACATAGAGCAGTCATCTAATTTTTAATAGGCCTACTGGACTCATGACAAAATACGAACATTCGCCGAGCTTTCTAGGAGTATTTCGTGCTGTTGGATTGCCCATCCTGATACAAGATAAAATTGCAAGCATGTTGGCAGGAATGAGATCCGTTTTTTCTGCTATAGGCCTATTGATATAGACAGGCGTTTTGGACTTGGTTGGTGATACTAGGCATTAGGCTCAAACAGATATGAAGTCCTGTACTTTTTCAATTTGTTCCCTGCATCAATTTTGTTATTTGTTCATGGGCATATCAAAACCTGTGTCCTAATAACCTAATCGAAAGAAAACAAAAAAAAAAAAATGAAATCTTTGGGAGTTTTGAACCATTGTTTATGGTATTGCCTTTCATTCGTTGTTTGGATGCAACAGTCAGATTTTGCATTTTCGTATCCAAATATTGCAATTCTATGAAAATTTTACTTGAGTTAAACATTTTTTTTTTAGGCTTCAATCATTCCTGTCAGCCATACCTATAGTAAATATTTTTGAAATTGGTGAGGTGTACCTTAGTTCAATCTCAAAAGCAATACTGCAGGGTTGCGTGTTGCTGTCAAAATAATTTTGAAAGCAAATGGATTTCGGTTTTTGGTTAAGAGAGAAAATCTATTTTATCTTTTTCCATCAACTTTATTGGAGGGAGATGATGCTTCAAGTGTCGTGTTAAATAAGAATGCCCCTTTTTCTCAATTGATTGCACAGTTTTGGTATTCTAAACAGATTTTTTTTATCATCTAGAAAGGTCTAGTTGTTATTCAGCTGCGTGCAATGTTCTTTGAATAAGCTGATTTTCTGTATTATTAAATGGGCAACAAGAATCCCAGTTTTATGTTAAGACATGGCCCTTGACTTAGCCCCAGGCACAATTGGGGAGTACAATTTATCAATTTGGGTCAGGCCTTGGCTATGGAAGCCTTATTTTTTTTTTGCTACGGTTGATCTAACCAGCCTTCAGAAATTTCATGAAGAACTTCTTAAGGGGCTGCTCTGCCAACATAAGAGTGTTTTGAACTATTGGTCCTTTTATCAAATCATGAAAATAAAAGGAAATTCTTCCCCACGATGACAGAGGCTAATAAGGAAACTGGGCTTTTAGCATAGTCTCAGTGGTTTGTGATGTGTTCTCTGCGGATGGAACATAGACATTGAGCCAAGGGCAGCCCTCCCTTGCTTATTATTTATCAAGCAATCATGTGAAAATGTGTTTGTGTTTAAGGGGTACACTTCCAAGGTACGAATTTCTGTTTCGTCACTCATCCTGAAAACATGCCAAGAGGCCTTCCTTACTAGCTATCCTTTTCAAAAATGATGCATAAAAATTTCTTTGAATTGAATAAGCAGATTTTCTGTTTTATTAAATGGGCAAACAAGAATCCCAGTTTCATGTTTAGACATGGCTCTCGACTTAGCACCAGGCACAATTGGGGAGTACAATTTAGCAATTTTGGTCAGGCCTTGGCTTTGGAAGCATTATTTTTCTTGCTGCGGTTGATCTAACCAGCCTTCAGAAATTTCATAAAGAACTTCTTAAGGGGCTGTTCTGCCAACATCAGAGTGTTTTGAATTATTGGTCCTTTTGTCAAGTGATGAAAATAACAGGAAATTCTTCCCCACGATGACAGTATAATAAGGAGACTGGGGTCTTAGCATAGTCTCAGTGGTTTGGGATGTGTGCTCTGTGGATGGAACATAGACATTGAGCAATGGGGCACCCCTCCCCTTGTTTATTATTTATCAAGCAATCATGTGAAAATGTTTCTGTGTTTATTGGGTACACTTCCAAGGTAGGAATTTCTGTTTCGTCATTCATCCTGAAAACATGCCAAAAGGCTTTCCTTACTAGCTATCCATTTAAAAAATGATGCATCAAAAATTTCTTTTGGTTAACAATCAGCACCTAATGGGTCGGTGTTTTTCAATACCCTGGTTTTATTTGGGAGAAGGACATTTGTCTTATTTGGGAATCTTGGAAAAATCCATTAGTTTGGCTATTTGATTGACATTTTAATCATTTTGAGAATGTAGGCAAAGACAAGCTCCTTGATCAGACAATTTTGGGCCTGGGATTTTCTTATAGGATTTCTAGCTACTTACACCAATAATTTGTACTCGGGTTGCTTTCTTGTAATGCTGGGGACGGGTCTCTATGGTCAGCAGTTCACAACAACTTAAGGTCGCCTTTATTGGTCACGTGAGAGACATGTTCTCCACTTGTTGGAGGTTAATGACTTTGATGTCATTCTCATTGTTAATTTGAAAAGTGGTTTACAAAGACTACAGTTATGATTGGAAAGGAAAGATACCTACTCATAATGCTCATTCGGGAGCTCAGTATGGTCAAGGCTTAATGACTGAAGGGTCCTTCCTATTGTTATCCTTTTAGAAAGATTAGCTTCTTTTCGAGATTCTACATTTTTAGGTCCCCATTGTGGCTTATCTGGTATATACACGTGCTAGCATATACTGTTAGCAACCTTAAGAGGCTATAACTGTTAGGTCACCATCTTGGCTATTTTTGGACATACCTTCCCTGGGATGGGCAGTTAATAACTGTAAGGTCCCTTTTTGTTCATCTTGGAGATATATTGTCCTTTCAAAGGTTAATAACTATAAGGTCCATCTTATTGCTAATTCTGGGATGGAGGTGCTCCTTTTCGGAGATCATAACTGTTAGGTCACCATCATGGCTGATCTGGGACACAAGGATTTTTAGGCAGTTTATCATATCGAAAAAGTTAATAACTGCAAGGTCCCTACTTTTCAACGTGGGAGATGTTCTCCTTTCAAAGGTTAATAACTGTAAGGTCCACCTTTTTGTTAATTATGGAGACATAAATGCTCCTTTTCCGAACTTATAACGCTTAGATCACCGCTATGGCTAGTCTGGCCTTTAGGTCATCGTCAATGATAGGGTGGACATATCGCTCTCTGTGGCTGTGGTTCATGGCCATCAGGTAATCACCAATTTCAATATTGGAGATATCATTCTCCGTGGCGGAAGTTAATGAGTGTAAGGTCATCCTTAATGTTTTTATGTTTTGGAGATATCGTTCTCCGCGGCGGAGGTCAATGGCCTCGGGTAATCATCAATTCAATATTGGAGTTATCGTTCTCCCTGGCAGAGGTTGATGGCCTCAGGTAATCATCAATTTCAATATTGGAGATATCGTTCTCCGTGGCGGAGGTTAATGGCTGTTAGGTCATCCTCAGTCTTAATGTTTTTTGGAGATATTGTTCTCCTTCTGCACTAAAGCTTTGTACCGTTCAAATATGTTCCTGTGTGTGTGTATATTTTCTCTCGCTTATGTACTTCTTTTACGTGTGTCTGTTTTTCCAGTTGATGCTTTCGGAGAGCATTCTCTCTTCATTTTATTCTGCGCTTTAGCTTTTCTCTAGGTTTTTCAGTTTAGTGGTCATCTGTTCTTACAGCTCTGGTCACTATTCTGGACTACTCCCGATGGGAGTTACCATAAAAGTATGTTTAAGAGGTTAATGGCCGTCAGGTCATCCTCAATGTTAACGATTGGCGGAGGTTGTTAAGACCGGTTGGTCTTCCTCAACGCTATTTATTGAATGAGGTTGTTAAGACCGGTTGGTCTTCCTCAAAGTTATTGATTGGCGGAGGTTTAAAAGACCGGTTGGTCTTCCTCAATGTTAATGATTGGCGGAGGTTATTAAGACCGGTTGGTCTTCCTCAATGTTAATGTTTGGCGGAGGTTATAAAGACCGGTTGGTCTTCCTCAAAATTAATGCTTGGACATATCGTTCTCAGTGGTGGAGGTAATGTATATGGTTTGTATAATACATACTTCTCAGGTTATGCGCGCTTCAGGTATTCCTTTCACGGGCGCATTTGCTTCGCTGGCAGCCGCTATGCGGTGAAAGTGGTGGGCGTAAACGCACAGATCTTTGATTGAGGCCTCAGCCGATGATGTGCAGATCTTTGGTGCGGCGCAGGTATTCTTTCTCTTGGGCCAGTTTAGGATGCGTTGCTTGGTGGTGTTTTTCTCGCTTCCTCTGCCTTTGCTTTGGGGGTTGGGGAGCTTCGCTCTTGGCGGAAAAACTTCGTTTCTTCGTCAACCCCCAGAAGCGAAGGGCATTTT
>JACTAT010000037.1:9207249-9252046 GCA_014526335.1 Chrysaora quinquecirrha
GTTTCTTATTAAGATTTCGCGTTTTTGGTACTGAATGCCGACTCCTTGAAACTGCAGGTTAGCCCGCAATGAAAACAAAAATTGTTATTGGAGGAAAACGTCTCAAAAACGTGAAGTGAACAGTAAATGTTGACGAACCTACATTTTTCATAGATTCTCTGTGCAATTTTTTTGAAAACGGGGACTTGAATCTTGCCATACGGATTTGTTCAAAATATCGCACGGTTTTACGGATTTTGAACAAATTTTGAGCGGATTTACGGTTTCCAGACCCCCCCAAACACCCCCTCATGTAATATTGCTCAGCAGAGGCAGCAAATTTAAAATATTTGATGAAAAACGTTGGACTGCTTGGCAAGGGCCTTACACCTAGATTTCCCTATTGAAATGGCGCAGTTGGTTGCCGTGGCAGTTGCTGTTTAAAAAGAATGAAGAAGTTTATCATCCACTCTTAATGAAATAAATATGATATTTACCATTCACACTTCTACTAGTTCTAACTTTCTCTCCGAAAAGCCATTTCCTAAAAATAAAGAAAAACTTTTAATCTAATTCTTTTAGCAGACCGATTAATAGCCTGCGTGCAGACTCAACTCTTTCTCATCAAAAGTTGAGAAAGAGTTGAGTCTGCACGCAGGCTAACCGATTAAAGGCTTTGGGTGCATGAAGCATTACCAATAGCATTTGCACTTCTGAGAATCATTTCTGAAATTTCTAAAATATTAGTTTAATGAAATTGAATTTCTAAAAACCGACTTACTTTCGCCACCTTGTTACATAAACAGCGTCATTATTCTCGATTTTCATTCTTGGGTCGTCTGTCCATGGCATGTCATAGCAAACACGAGCGCCATGTCTAACGGGACACCATGAACCATTATAGTCACCGATGATCTTATGTAGGATCTAAAGAATACGAGAATGATTAATAACGCTTTACAGCAGCAGTAGGTAGAGCAACTAATCAAATTCGAAAGATAAGCCATCGTCTAGAAGTTTATGAACAAGATGTGCCCCGAGAGCCTTTGGGATAAATTTTCCCAGATATCCTTGCATTCAAGCTACACGTTTTTTTTTATAAGGAACCTACCTCAAGGCCTAGTTCTTAAAGTTCCTTATTTTTGGACCTCTTTTGAGGCAATTGTAGTTCAAAATGTTCCTTAATAGTTGCTTAATTTTAACTGCACATACAGTGGTCTTAACAATAAAAGTGCACTTGCATGTGAGCAAAGCTCGAGACTACTCAAGGAAACATTTGAAAAATGTGTAACGTAAAATTTATGTGATTTTCAACTCCAAATGAATGGAACCGGCTTTCTAATTCTTGGTTATTTGCAGTGATAAAAGCATTCGACATTGAGAAGTTGCTTAACGATGTTCTCTTTAGTAGTATAAGTTCTTTAAATTTTCGGGCCTTCTACATGTAGGTTCCTTATAAAGTGGTTCTTTATAAAAAAAGCGTGTACAGAACGACTGAACGAGAAAATGCAAGGATATCCTTATGCCAAGATACAACCTTGAATATGTGAAAAGAGGCACGAAAGGGTAAGTAGAGAAGCTGTGAAGCAGAAAAACCCACAAGGCCGTGACGCAACACGCTTTTTTTATATAAAGAGCCACTTTATAAAGAACCTACATATAGAAGGCCGAAAACTTTAAAGAACTTACACTACTAGATAGAATCGTTAAGGAAATTTTCAATTTAGAAAATTTTTATCTCTGCAAACAATCAAGAATTAGGAAGCCGGTTCCATTCATTCGCATTCAAAGCTCAAATAGACAGCTTTGCTGGCACAAAAGTGTGTCTCTACTAGTCATGTCATTAAATATTAGAAAAAGCTAATGAACTATAGAAGATCTTTTAAAACTCTTTTTTTGCCAAAAGAGGTCCAACAATAAAGAACGCTTCGCTAGAACTTCAGCTAGCTTCTTTATAAAATAAAAAGCATGTATCATCTGTCCACAAGGATGAGAAGTAAATATAAAGAAAATGGGGTCAAAATTACCATTCTGTCTCTCTTCAAGGCCTTTTGTTCCAGTTGCTCTATCTACAAGAAAAAACAGACAGCATGAAAAGTTGGAACACGAATGCAACACGATTACAGTTAATGGCCTATTTCCACATCGTTCCCATTCGCTGTTCGCCGTTCGCTTGCGATCAGCAAAAGTGAACGCAAGGCGATTTCTGATTTCCACTGCAACCAAAGTTCAAGATTTCTCCAAAGTTTTATTTTGTTTATGGCATGAAAATTTCAAGTCTACTACTAGTTTAGCCAAGTTTAGTTTATAGAATCTCGTCTAAAGGGAACACGAGCGAACTTACCGTCAATGTGTATTGATGACATCCTTCTTTAACTGGCCACACTATTCCATTACCAATATAATCATGCGACCACTGCATAACCTAAAGATTAAGAAAATGTAATAAAGAATTGCGATACACACGCTAGCGGATCTATACGCACTGATATGATGGATACGCACTACTATGGTAGATGCGTTTACTACTGTGGTGGAATTTTTTGCGTGCTGTGGATAATTTTGTGGTTCTTCTTGCTTGAGCTATAGATTTTGCTATGGTTTTATCCACCACAGTTCGCAAAAAACACCACCAAAATAGTGCTTATTCACCACAGTATGCAAAAAATACAACCACAGTAGTGCGTATCCACCACAGTAGTTCGTATATATTAGCTAGCGTGATTAAATAAACAAGAAAATGCTCATAAAAAAACGTCTATTTTACCAACCTGTCTAATATTTTTCCATCTTCCCAAGTCATATGGATAAACAAACGTCGATCCATCATTTCTTTCTCGGTCAGCCTACGGATACAAAGTAGGCATTAAATGATCATTAACGTTTCCAATACACCTTTTCAACTAAGGGCCTCGTTTTCAAAAAACATTAAAATTGTGTCGCAGAAGCATTTCGACGTCAGATTCGAATTCAGCACCTTCGTTTTAGTGTTTGGACAAATTGATACACTTTTAGTTCTTACGATGTTGCTTTTATAGAAATTAAAAGTTTAAAAAGTTATAAGGGATTTGACCGTGAAAAATGACTGAGGGTGTAAAATTTCACCCCCAGCGATTTTTCACGGTCAAATCCTTTATAAATTTCAAACTTTTCGTCGCTATAAAATCAACATCGTAAGAACTAAAGTCGTAACAATTTGCGACAACACTAAAATGAAGGTGCTCAATATGAAACTGGGGTCAAAATTTTCTTACAAACAAATTTTCGTAAATTATGAAATCGAGGCTAGTTGAAAAGGTGTATTCAAGGCCTTTTCAAAGGGCTCTGGGTCGGCGAGATATTTTTCTGGAAGACGGCAGACATTTTAAGAAAGGGAATCCTCTCCGTGAGCAAAGACGTGGGTTGCAGCCGCATCAGGAGGGTAGTACAGCAAATTTTGCTTCAAACTCACTATGTTGCGCCAGAATGTTGCTGGCACGGCGTGACTGATGGACCTATTAGTGGAAAAATGTAGCTATATACGTGTTGTAATTGGATCTATAAGTAGGAAAAAATAAAGTTGTGAAAAAATATAACGGAACTGAAATTGGTCGATATTTCTTACTTTAGTGACAATCCAAGCTTCGATACCAGTTTGATTTGTTAGAATTGATTTTACCTAAAATTATAACATTAGACATTATGGACTGAATTGAATTGTAACAACGAAATCAAGTTTTATCCGAGCCCTTTAGCAAGAAATTTGCAGTTGGCCTTTAGGGAAATAATTCTATAAAAAATGGCCTAGGCCCATCAAAAGAGTTTTTCCACGATTTTGTGTTTTGTGCATGAACATCTATATTATCTCTTAATATGTTTTTCATGAATTGCAAGCACAAGGATAGATTTTGCCACAAGTGCCATACCACAATAGATTGGATTCGACAGAGAACCAACGAAGTCCCCACTGAGCTAATAGAGCTCAAGGAATTTGCCGAGTAACTCTCCAAGTCATACAGCCAAAGGCTCTTCTCCCGTTTGATTTTTGTGATTCGGCTATGTTGAGCCTTCTTCAGCACAATACATGTTTGTACATATTTTTCATGATTGAAAGAATAAGATAGATTTCTCCACAACTGGCATACCACAATAGATGGCCTTGCGAGCCTGGATTGCATGACCAGAGAGCCAACGACGTTTCCACTGAGCTATAGAGCTCAATGAAATCGCTGAGTAACTCTCCAAGTCATACAGCCCAAGGCTCTTCTCCCGTTTGAGTTTTTTCGTGTTTCGGCTATGTTGAGCCTTCTTCAGCACCATACATATTTGTATTTATTTGTCATGAATGGCAAACACATAGGATAGATTTTTCCACAAGTGGCATACCACAATAAATTGGACTCGAGCCTGGATTGCATGACCAGAGAGCCAACGACGTTTCAACTGAGCCATAGACATCAATGAAATCGCCGAGTAACTCTCCAAGTCATTATAATACTTTCATGAATGGCGGAAACTAGAGGATAGATTTTTCCACAACTGGCATACCACAATAGATGGGATTCGGACTTGGACCACATGATCAGAGAGCCAATGACGTTTCAACTGAGCTATAGAGCTTAATGAAATCGCCGAGTAACTTTCCAAGTCATACAGCTCAATGATCTCCTTCTGTTTGACTTTTGTGTTTCTGTTCGAATCCCATCGATTGTGGTATGCCACTTGTGGAAAATATATCTTCTGAAAATCTGAGTGCTCTGAAAGACTGATGATGATAATGACAGTCTCGTTCAAGGATTTTTAACGATCTTACCTGATAATACAAAAGCATAGACACGGCAACGGCAACACCAATAGAGAGACCAGTGGAGAATAGGAATAACAATAAATATTCTTGACCAAATGATAGTAAGCTATTTTCATATTCTTTCACCATAACGTAACCTTCGTCCTGTCAAAAAAGCAACATTCATAAAAAAGTTGAGTCCGGTTTTCTGTTGGTGTTAGAGATAGATTAGAGATAGAAGTGGAATACACTCTTTTTATAAGAACAATTTTATAAGAACACGAGCCTTGATTTTGCCCAGATTTTAAGAACAAAATAAGAACAAGCTAGGGCTGGCCTTTTCAAAAGCCCTAAGAATATCAGCTGAATATGTAAGTACGACAGTGAGACTGAACTTAAAAAGCAAGCAAACAAAGAAATAGACAAGAATGCTGCATTTTCGCACAAACCTAGTACCACCCCAGGCATTCATTGAAAAACATTGATATCTAAGTAACCAAGGAATTAAGAACAGATTAAGAACATTTCAGGCTCAAAAACGGCAAAATTTTAAGAACAGCCAGCCTCGATCAAAATTTCCTGGTTCTTATAAAAAAAAAATGTAGATCTTTGAAATAAGTCTTGGTCGTCGAGACATTTATCTAGGAAAATTGCAGATATTTTGAGAAATGGGATCCTCTCAACACGCAACGCCAGCAGTCCCCTCAAGAGAGGGAGTGATGCAAATTTCGCTTCAAATTCGCGTTTAACTAGGTTATAGACGAATGAAAGCATTTATGTCCAAACCTATCTGTTCAAGGAGGCAACTCTTATCTCTCTTCTTCTTCCATTATTCGTGAACTTGAAGAAAAATTTGCAGCACTTTCTCTCCTAAAGCGACCGCAGTCTCAGTCGTTGTATGCTTGTATGCAGAGGGGATTCCTTTGCCTAAGATGTCCACCATCTGCCAGAAAAATGGCGCGCCGACCCAGCCCTCTTTCAAAAGATCTATTACATTCTTTTTTATAAAGAACCTAGCTCAAGGCCTAGTTCTTAAAGTTCCTTATTTTTTACCTCTTTCGAGACAATTGTAGTTCCAAAAGTTCCTTAATACTTCCTTAATTTTAACTGCGCATACAGTTTAATGACTACTGTACAGAGACATTTGCATGTAAGCAAAGCTCGAAACTACTCAAGGAAACATTTGATACATGCGTAAAGTACAATTTATGTGATTTTTGACTGCAAATGAGCGGGACGGGCTTTCTAATTCTGGATTGTTTGCAGTGATAGAAATATTCAACAATGAGAAGTTCCTTAGTGATTTTCTCTTTAGTAGTATAAGTTCTTTGAATTTTCGGGCCTTCTATATGTAGGTTCCTTATAAAGTGGTTCCTTATAAAAAAAAGCGTGTAACGAAAGGAGTTGTGGGTAAAGAGGTTAACTAATTAACTTATTTAATCAATGTTAAGGATAGAGATGGGTTGTGCTTGGGTTATAGCTGCCACCATCTTCCAGAAAAATGGCGCGCCGACCCAGCCCTCTTTCAAAAGATCTATTGACGAAAGGGATTGTGGGCAAAGAGGTTAACTAATTAACTTAAATAATGTTAGGATAGAGATGGGTCGTGCTTGGGTTATAGCTTTTAAGATTTAAGTAACACAGAAGGAAGTGCATACTTACCCATAGAAGATGATGCAAACAACAACAAATAAGAATAACAGCCGCATGAGTGCATCCAATGACAACAAAAACAAGAAACAAAGTGAAACTTTTATGATTCTTATGACCAACGCAGTTATTTATCCAAGGGCAATGATGATCCATTTTCATAATACATCTGAAAAACACAGTAAAAGTCATCAATCGAGAATTCAAGAACGGAAAAATTGACGTGTAAAGAAACTCAATTTGAGATTTAAAATAGACCTTTTGACGAGCGGCGGCCATAACAGAAATTTTATAAAAATTTCGAGATATAGACTTTCTGATACTAAATTCGTGTTGTTAAGCTTCCAAGATTTAAGGCCTGGCTAAACTAGGAGACATGTCACGCGTGACATTGATGTCCCCTTAGTGTCTCCCAGTTTAGCCACCTCGGAAACTTTGTAGCGCGCGACAAAATTTGTAGCAAGAGACACGCAAATGTTTCTGGGAGACAACAGAAACATTTCCTGTCTCCGCGCCTTGGGGACATGTTACTCACTTGTCACTCGCATGTTTAGCCACCCTTGGAGACACGCCGAATACAATGTCGCGTGTGACAAGTTTCCTAGTTTGGTCATAGCTTAAGTCTAGGTGTAAAGTTTAACTACAGTTGACATCCGCTATCTCGACTGCCCGCTATCTCGAACATTCGCTATCTCCAACGATTTTCCATTTCGAACCCCGTTATCTCGAACATTCGCTGTTTTGAACCATTTTTTATTTCCCACAGAGGAAAACCTGCTCTTTATCTCGAATTTTGCCAAATTTTCTGCTGAACTGGATAAAGAGACAGGCTGAAAATATGTATAAGTTCGCCTAGCGGTGCGGGAATGGACAGCAGCTAAGTGATATGCTGCCCATGTATACAATAGATGAAGCTGTTCTCTTTCGAGATGTGCTGCATCGCCGTTATCTCAATTTCACCAACAGTAGGGATGAAAGCAGAAGAGCCTTGACTCCTATGTAAAAAATACCAGACTTTTTTGATGAAATTTGGGATCAGTAACCCTGCATGTTAATAGGGGTTCCTTTTCTGACTTAAAACTATGATTCTTTATATTTATATGGGGCATCCGTTATTTCGAACATTCGCTATCTCGAACAAATTCCAGTTTCCCTTGAGAGTTTGAAATAGCGGATGTCAACTGTATCTTACCGCTTGTATTATTGATTTTATGAGCGTTCAAACTTAACGACTTTATAAAGGCTCAGGCAAGTTTAGGGTGCAAGGAAAAGTTTCACCCCAGCCACATTCGCAGTCAAAGCCCCTTCATAATCGGGAAATTTGCACGCTCATAAAATCAATAAAACAAGCGCTAGGACAGTAAAATTTTGCAGGTCTCTGTGGCGCAGTGGTTAGCGTGCTGAGCTCACAACGAGAATGTTGTGGATTCGAGCCACAGTCTTTCCACTTGGGGTTGCAGAGAGAACAACCTTGGGCGAATTGTAAACACAAATGTGCTTCTCTCTACCCAGGTGTATAAATGAGTACCTGGTCGGTAGATGTGAGCGCCGTGTGTGGCTGCACCCTGCTATATGCTAATGCATCCAGACCAGGGGTAAAGTGTAAAGTCGACTGAGTAGCCCTAGGCTAGTAGTAGACTCAAAAACAGCAAATTTTAATTTTACTAATTCATCAAATCGCCCAAAAACTTCGAAATTCCACGACTTCGACATAGCCTACCTTTTGCATTTTCTACAGTGGTGTGATCTGGGGGCCTTGAATCCATTACACGAGGAACAAAACTGCAGATAATCTTCGTCTTTTGCTAATTCCTGCAAAAATGGATAAAAATTGATTAAATTAGGTCAGTGCAGGGACGGTGCAATGGAATCACTGGGGGACATACCGGTCCAGCTTTTCTCACGGATAAATTCTCAAATTTACCTACATATGATAACAAATTGTTGAGGGAGGGGGCTGAAACGTGAGCAGCAAGGAATTCACATAACACACCAGGGGCAGTGCTATGGGGGGTATGGGGGCCCCTAAACCAAAAACTGACTATTTATTCAGCAGATCTGTGTGTCATTTTTACTGCTTTCTCAGTAAATCTGGTAATGAAGACAGGACAATTAATAAAATTTAACTCGGCAATTTGGCGCCTGACATTCCCTTAGCCTCGGTCTCTGTGGCGCAGTGGTTAGCGTGCTGGGCTCACAACGAGAATAATGTGGGTTCGAGCCACGGTCTTTCCACTTGTGGTTGCAGAGATAACAACCTTGGGCAAGTTGTTAACACAAGTGTGCCTCTCTCCACCCAGGTGTATAAATGGGTACCTGGTCGGTAGTTATGAGCGCCGTGTGTGGCTGCACCCTGCTATATGCTAATGCATCCAGACCAGGGGTAAAGTGTAAAGTCGACTGAGTAGCCCTAGGCTAGTAGTAGACTCAAAACGGCAACTTTACTTTACTTTTACTTTAAGTATTTTTAGTCGCACAGCACCCCTGTAATACACAAAATTCATTCGATTAAAGTGACTTTCTCGAAACCCTAATGAGCCTGGCATTGGCCACTGCCCAGACCGCCAATTTCACTCGCTTTGCTCACACTTGCCCCCACTACTATATTCGGCACTGACGCTGCCTCCGAGTGAGCGTCCGGCGCTTATTCCTGGAAATGCTGTAGCTTCGTCGAATTTCAGTCATAGACCCGACCGGATCCGTTCACAAAAAGGTTACGATAGGCATGCCGTTTCCACGGGTACGCATGGATCCGTTCCTGTTTTGGAACGGGATGCTATCTTATTTGGTACGCTACAAAAGCGGGCCAGTTTGGATCCGTTCACTATCCCTTCTCGTATTAACGACATATTATAATCACCTTATAATCGAGTTTTAGTTATTTCTGACTTTTGAATTAGTTAGATCCCTACAAGGCTCTTTAAAACGCAGATTCCGTAAGCATTTAAAGTAAATAAGATGAACCACAAACTCTAATCAACTGATGAGGGTAACCATAGGGTAACCAAAACACAAAATTTTGCAACTTATGTCAAAAATAAATATTACATTGCATTAAAAATGTAAATCAGTCAGCAACTAAGGATTAACTTTTTGCAGATTTCATAAAATTAAAGAATGAAATAAATTAATTATGGTTAATTGAAGAATTAAAGTAAATACTGATTAGGCAATCCTTGATTTTAATTTAATCAAAGACATTAGAAATTAAATAATTTATAATGGGCAGAGTCAACCCTCAGAGGCAAGATTTATCAATGTCACCATACACCACAATGCACAAAATAGGTACCCCTCCCTCAATGGCATAGCGACATATGAGAGGAAAGGTGTGGTCATAGAAAATTGGGGTGTGGCAGTAAAGAACATTACAGGCATCCTACGAAATTTTACAAACATTCAGGCTAAACACAAAAATGTATCAGCTATAATTGGGGGCAACTGATCTAGCCCCTCAATAGATAGCACCTCTTAAGATTTCTAGCCTTAATCTCTCTAGTCCATCCGTTAAAGATTTTTAAAACTTCACTAAAACATAGCAACTTAACATGGGTCCCAGTATCAAGCTATTGCTAATTTATCAAGCCAAAGCCAGACTGCCCCCTGTGCCCCTCCCCCTTGTTATGCTACTGGTAGTTTGACATATTTAACATTACTTCACAGTCAATGTCTAAACAGAAGTCCTGACTATCTACACCTGCAGGAACAGCTGCAGAATCCAGAAATCACCATTTGCATGATATTATGCAACTCCATCAATCATTCCCTCTTTGAAAAACACACAGCTATTTTGAAACAAAGTTTGATCAGTATTATTACAAACCTAATATTTTAAGCATTCTCTTTCTGTTCTGGAAAATTAAAAGTACATAAAGCAATAAAATTTATTGCAAAGATTGTTAATTAGACAGGTGTGGTTTGGTTTGTTTCTTTTAAAATAATTCTTTAAAGGAATACTTCAAAGAAATGTGGTTATTCAAACACTTAAGGGTGGAATGATTTAAAATTTATGAATGTAAAAAAGTAATAGAATAATTACGATTTGCATGCTATGGCACAACCTGTCCACAGCCTGTGTTTTGGCAATTAGATAATTAAGGTTTTTGTTATTGAATTGCAGTTAGGTTTAGATACATGTATTCTCTTATCAGGAACTATTCATATTCATAAGAAATCCAGACACTGAATGGCCCAAAAATTAAGAAACTCCAATACTGGAAATTTTCACCTAAGAAATGTTCACTTCACTCTTCCAAACATCATCTTTTATTTCCTGTATTCACTATACAACGTTTTTTATTTTATAAGAAAGTGCTATACACGCATTTTTTTTATAAGGAAGTGCTTTATAAGGAAGGTAGTACTCGGGCTGGCAAAAACTTAAGGAATTTCTAGTACTAGACCGGAGACTACTAAGGAATCTGACTCTTTCTTTAACTTAGCATTTCGATTAAAAAAATGAAGTTT
Source organism: Chrysaora quinquecirrha (assembly GCA_014526335.1). Classification (NCBI taxonomy): domain Eukaryota; kingdom Metazoa; phylum Cnidaria; class Scyphozoa; order Semaeostomeae; family Pelagiidae; genus Chrysaora; species Chrysaora quinquecirrha. Next base: position 9,218,111 of record JACTAT010000037.1, read on the forward strand.
TGAATTAACAGAGCAAGCAATACTTATCCCCAATGGTTTTCAATGAGTATTCATTTCTACTCGTCTTCTGAAACCTTTATGACCTATATTTCTGTGATCATTCATTGTTTTTAAGAATCACAAAGTAAGAAGTTAAGGAATTGCTAAGGAATATTGAGTACTCAATTTTCACCATCAGTTAAGGAATTTTCAGCACTGACCCTGAGCTGAACTTCTTTTTAAAAAAAAATGCGTGTATTAGAAAACCCACTTGTAAGATTTCTGGCAAATTACAATAGATTCTTTCGTTCTTTTGCTTCTTAAAACAATAGAAAACAATAAAACATATAAGAAACTTTGACTAGTGAGGCTTCAGCTAGGTTTCTTATATCAAAAAAATGTATTGTTTTCAAGACAATAGGGTCACACAGAAATAGCACATCTGACCATTCACACTAAAAACAGTTACTTTCGTCCAGTATAGCGATTTGTCAAAAAGCACACTGTACAGTACCATAATTACTTCAGCACACCAGCCCATCTTCCCCTGACTGCCTAACTGACTCCAACCATTCCATGCTTGCTACAGTAGAATTAAGATGTACCTAAATAATCTATTCAAAAACTATTTCAAACTCCGTACAACATTTTTCTTACCGGTCTCCATTCCAATGGGACGACTCCAGGGCCATCGAATGCTGCTTTGAGAAATTCTCTCAATATGAGATAAACCCAAGAAGCGAAAACACTGAAATGAACCACAGCCCAGAAGGTCTCGGGTGGGTACCAAAAAAGCTCTGCTAGGACAGTCGAAATAAACAGGAATGCGATAATTGAAAGTGCAGTGATCGGCCCCCAGTGTAACAACCTGTATTTAGGAGACATTTGTTCAGTGGCAAGTTGGCATCCATGCGAAAGTCAGCTTAGAAGAGCAATCAAATATTGCAAAAGAAAATCCGATCAGCATTTCTTCTGTCCATCTTCTGATTATTTCATTTTTGTGTGATTGTCCCGCCTTATTCGAAACGAGGCTGCCTTAACTCACTACCTTGCAATTCAATTCAACTGTTGCATTGGCAATTCAATTCAATTGAAACTTCGACTGCGTCATTATCAGAACTAATTTTTTTGATCAAGCTTTTGATTTGTTATTTCATTATGGTTATTACGGTTATTTCGAGCTACTTGTATTTCATTTAGCTGGAAGAGAGTTCCACCAGATTTTGGGCCCTTTGAAAGTTACGGATTTTATATCATGGGTAAGCGCACGCAAGTAAATCTATATATAACGCACTACTGTGGTGGATACGGACAGTGTTGGTATATTTTGCATACTGTGGCGGTGTTTTTTGCGTACTGTGGTGGATAAGCTCTACTGTGGTGCGTTATTATGCTTGATGTGGTGGGTTATTATGCTTGATGTGGTCGTAACGGATTTTTATCCAAAGAAGCGAAGGTCATAGGTTTTCGTTTCTCTCTACAAAATAATTTTAAAAAGATTCAGACTGTAAGCGTAAAGCGTTTTGTTTTATGAATTTCAAATTCAAGAGGTCTTTTAGGTTGGCTATGGGTTAGTGGCGTACTAAATGTTTGCGCAAAAGGGCCGCGCAATGAATCAGACCCCGAACTGCGTGTGTGCTGGGCCATATGGATGGCCTGTCAGGGGCTGACTCTAATTAGTCACTCTTTCCCTCGATCTGCGCTTCTTTCAAAGACAATTGTCAAGGGTTTTTTTCGGTGTGGGTGATGGTAACAGCGAGGGTCGGGGTCTCCATCAGTTAATCTACTACTGAGATCCAAGCGACTGGCGCTAACTACACCATGTCACCCTCACAACCACCAATCGCCTGGAAGTCGAAAGGTAAAGGGTTTTGGGAATATTTGCAGCAGGCAGACGCATGTGAAGAATTCTTGGTATCGGTAGCGAACATGAGCAAACAGACAAAACGTTTACGTTGGTTCTCTTTTCAATTTCAAGTGCGAATCATAAATATATTGAATACTGTACATAAACTCTAAACAAAACACTGTATACATTCTTTTTTAATAAGCAACTGTACTTTTGGTCCAGCCCTCAAAGTTGCTTAAAATATCTAGTATTTCAGCACTCACAAAATGACTGGTACCCCTTAAAAACTCTTATTTTGGCTCTTTTCTTGCTTTTCAATGTAACTGACAAGTTTGCAACGATGTACTTTGTGAGAAAAGCTTAGACTTATTACCTGAGTCCACTGTTATCGCTCATGAGACCGAGGCCAACACTAAAATGAGATCGCTCAAACTGGTTATAGCGGGGTGTTGGTGTGGTGGAGGAGCGGAAGCCAACGACTTAAGCAATAAGTCTAAGGAAAGCTATCTTAACCAAAAAGTTTAGCGAAATTTCAGCCCTAAATGCTTATTGACCAGTTGCTCATTAAAAAAGTGTATTGCCTTTTTAATATATGCATGCAAACATTTAATTGTCAGTCAGCCTAATTTAAGGCCCTGGCCTAACGATCAAACAATGTTTGTCAAACATCCCAAATTGACTTATCAAAAAAAATGATTTAGGCCACGTCGCAACTCAAACAATGCTTGATCATTTGATCAGGGCCTCAGATAGAGTGTAGCATTAAGTAAATAAATAAACCTAATCGGTCTATCTCATCAATTCGGGTCCATCTATAAATTTCGATCTGCAGGTTCCACATACGTCTTTCCAATTATTTCAAAAATTTCTTTTTCGTTTTCCACAGGTATTGGTTCTCCAGGGGTTCCTTAAAAAATTAAAAATAATCTTCAGAAAATAATCTACTCTCGCTTACACTGGAGAAACAGATACGGATCCAAAAGATCCCTACCTTTTGGGTACGGTATGGGTACAATTTTATCGCGTTTAAACAGGAACGGACCGGCTGGGGAACGGATCGGGAACGGACCGGGAATGGAATGGACCCGCTTTTCTAAAGTACCCAAAAAGATACGATCCTGTTCTCGTGTGAACGGTGAAGGTGAAGGTGAAATTGTGTTTTAGCGCCAGAAGGTGAAATGGTATTCACTGGGATCTCTGAAGTAGGTTAACTAATCGAGACCTCGACCCTGGCTGTGATGCTGCCGTGGCTGGGCTCGAACCCTGACCACACTGAGCTTTTGACACCACGAGCCAGCTGGATTACACCACGACGCCACAGCACCTTCCTCAAGAACAGCCCATCGTGACCTTTTTGAGAACGTATCTATTCCAGTGTAAACTGGGTCTAAATCTGTGCTTTATTCTATGGTCCTAGCCAAATGTTGAAATATTGTTGGTAAAACGTCTGAAATTATCTTCTGGATAAAAACATTTGTCACGAAAAATTTTTTGCTTGTGGCAATCGGAAACGAATTCTGCTTGTCAAGCAATTTTTTGTGAAATGACAAGCTGGCCAGGGTCTAAGTGAAACTAATTTTCAAAAACATTTTAAAAGAGCTGCATAGCCTTATCAATGTTTGGACAGTGCAAAACGTTTTCAATAAATGTTGGATCAAAATTATTGCAAAGTTAACAACATCCTAAACACAAACTCCAAAAGCCAGGCAAAATACATCTCTGACTGAGCCGTGATGATATGAACGCATTACGTACCTTTACTTCCAACAGGCCTACGAAAGATAAAATTCAATTAGAACAGTTAAAAAAAATGAAGACTACAGCTATCGAAGAACCGTGTGCATATATAGCTTCTGGTAAAAGATATATACCTACAGTAATATATACCTTCAGTAATGTTTTTTTCATGTTAGTCTCAAGTAGCAAATGTACATGGCCCTACATTGTAGATCACTTAGCCTGACAAAATACGTACCGTATTCTCTCTAATCAGCGCCCAAAGCTCCCTTCTCCAATGAGGTCCCCTTTTTGGGAGAGATACTTAAATGAGCGCCCCCCCCCAAAATGTTATACAGTCAGATGGAGACCAGCAAAACCTCACAGTAATCATCAGTTATCAGTATAAGAGTCTCAACTGCAAATACTGACTGAACTAGATGAAAATCCATTCAAAGACATTAATCAGGTAGATGTTCAAAATGCATCTAGTATGTATCGACGAAGATTTGGACTCGGAAGTAATTGACACCATCTAGATATTAGGGCTATAACAAGTGCGACCCGGATAGAAAATGAATTTTTGTAAAACAATGATCGTTTGTATCATTTCTTTTATTTGTGAAGTGATTTTTTTCTTATTGCCTTCTTCCAGTGAGTGCCAAATACTAAATCCTGCCTCTTCTCTGAGGCCAAAAATGAAATGAGCGCCCCCGGCGTTCATTAAAAAGAATACAATATTTACCTTATACAGTATTCATTGAGCGTAAATCCCTTGTCCAAAGCCTCTTGTCTCATTTTCTGATTGAAAATATCACTGCCAGTGAAGTATAAAACTCCAAACACGAACTGATCAGCAGGAATTAATCTTATATCAAGTCTTCTGTGTTTAGAGTCATCCCCTGGTAACTTGCAAACACCCTAAAATGAGAACGGTACTTGTATAGAAATTTAAAACAATTCAAGAAACAGAATATACCAGTAAGCAACCAAGCAAGCAAGCAATCTTTATTTGTTAATGCAGTTCAGAGGTTCTGGTAGCTATACAGCAGGTCTGGAACTGCAGCTGTGCCTCCAGACTGATATTCTAGAACGAATACGCTGAGTACTTATTCATCGACTTTGGAAAGATGGACAGCTGAGTTGTCTGCAGGCTTGAGGAGAGTGGTCCCGACTAGAGTCGAACCCACGACCTCACGATCAAGAGCCGAATGCCTTGACCACTCGGCCACATCGCCTCTCACACGAGTTGAGTAGCCCTGCAAACATTCTACTTGAAAGACTCCATTGGAGCGTTGCAGAGTAGGGATTCTCTTAAGTAGGCTTCTCTTTCTGAATAACTGAGTGATGTAGCCTGGTGTTCAGGGGTTTATCCTAGTCCAGGGTTCTGTTCCCTGATCCTGGACCAAGGTCCTAGTGTCTTTAGACTTACCCTCCTAAGTCTAAATCGCTTTTTGTCCGAACACACATTCATAACCGAAATGTGACAGCGTTTCGGAGGAGACAGTAAGAAAAGCGAACTGAGATTCTCCGTTCACTTTTCTGGCTGTCTCCTCCGCAGCGTCATCATATTTCTGGCTGGGCTTTGTGTATAGTGTCTTATCCTGGTCTAATTTATGTTGCTAGTTGCCAAACAATCTATCTATAGTTAGCTACTTGATGTGTTATGGATCGATGAAGATTTACTTAGGAATGAGCTAATTTTAGAACTTTTAAGCTTCCCTGTGAACACTTAATGAGCTATGGGTGTTTAGCGTGCAAAGCAAAATCTAGAAAGGTGGGAGGATTAGATAAACCAATCAAATCCAAATAAATTTGGTCTGATATTTTCTTGCTAGCAACTGTCGCAAGAACCATGGAAGCCTGTACTCCGTAACATACCTCTAACCAACCTCGTACCCAGGGTGAATAGGCCTCTACGTGAAACTACGCTGTCCATATTCGACCCTGGTATCAGCCTTGTTCGCAACTTGATTGGCTGTTCAAACAATAGAAATTTTAAGTGACGTTACAGTTTCTTCGAAATTTCACATCAAAATAGGCCGAAAACTATGTAAAAAAAACATCTATAAAAACCAAAAAAAGATGCTACATGAGATATTGTATCTTGCCTTACAGTTATCAATGAATTCCGTTGCATTTCCTTTCTAAGAAAATCTGCTTTCGAAATCTACATATTGTTTTATGCCTAGGCCAAAATTGCCAATGTTTTTGTGGCCGGTACAAAGGCCGAAATCGATTTGACGGTTGAGATTCGAGGAAATTCAATTTGAGGCTTGGGGACGAGGTTGACCTCTAACCTCCAAGGTTCCTTTGATTATGCTTTTCCTAAAGTTAGCTTGGCAAAATTTTCCAACTCGACAGTCAATTTAGCTACCCTAATCTGGTCTCATCCTTGGAAAAGTGGATATGAATGGTTTTGGTACTAAATATCTACTGTAATTTGCATAACTTTTAAAATATATAAAGCCTAAGAAAGTGAAAAACCAGTGATCTTACCGCGAACTTTGATTCTCCTAATGATATAACATCCGTAATATAATTGACCTTCTCGAGACTTTCAACAAGGCGTTTTAACTTTGAACTCTGAAAGATGAAATTACTATTTGAGGTTGAAAATACACTTAAATATTTAAAGTTGATGAGCTATCATTTAAGTACACCTTGTTTGTACCTTCACGGGGCTTTTGCCCTTTGTGTTTGATGTGAAACTTGGATGGGTAACCAAAACATCTATATCTCCACTGCTATCAGCACCTTTTGGGGGAAAGATAACAATAATAATTCACCAAATAATCAATCAATCAACCAATTAAACAATCAATCAATCGACCAGTTATCAATCAATCAGTTGATAATTGAACCAAGCAATCAAAAAATGAACTAATCAATCAATTAATCAGAGAACAGTTTTTGAGTTGTACAAAACTTCAGAATTGCGATAATCGAAATCTGATCGAAATACTCAGATACATTTCAATTCTGATTGGTGCATTTCGATCCACATTTGGGTGTAAATTCCGCCTTTGTCATTTGTTTCGGTCTGTTTCTAACGCTTATACCCTGAAGAGTGTTAGACGAAAAAAGCTTTTAAGTATGCCCGAAAATATTTCCGCCGTTTATTGCAATTCTGAAATTAGTCAAAGAGTTAACTGGCTAATTGCTGGCTAAATATTACAATAACTGAAACAATCCACCTCTTCTGTAACTGCCACAAATACAAGATTTGAATTCAGAATCGCATTTTACAGTTTCTGCAAGAATCAGTTCCTGGAGACAAGAAGGAAAGACTGTTGACAGTAAATCCCCGCGAAAAGGAAGTATGATGGAGAAAAGGGGTATTAAAGAATGGAAAATATTTCGTTCTTTAACAATTTTAAGAGACTGATAAACAAGTTGCATTTCGCTCTTCATCATGATTTGACATTTTGAGTCGGAAATCTGATCAGATAATTGAAAGAAAACTTACGATCACTCGACGAACATCCGAAATAAAATATGTATTAAAACTTAATATAAACATAATTTTTCTATATGAATTCATCTTAATGTGACTTGATTTTTCTAAGAAGCTCAGAACGGACTTACAAAATCAAAATTTTTTCAAAAGCCCTTCAAGAAAAATCAATAAGAACAGCTGCCAGCCAACCTCATGGTTTTTCATCTCAGATCGGGGAATACGCTCTTCAAACTCTTCCAAATATCTACGAGGAGAAGTGGAATAAACTGAGTAGGCTTCAATATCACGAAAAATTCCAGGTTTTGAATTTTAACTAAAAAGTGACAGACAACAAAGTTTAATTGTTTGTGAGAGTGGGGCAAAGATAAACAGTTTAGAGATAAAAGCGACTTGGCATTTTGTGTAGATAAATTGTTTTGAACAAAGATGTAACAAGACAAGCAAGAACTTGGTATCAAAAAGTCGACACTCACTTCAGCCCGATTTTCTGGTGATGGTTTAGCTCAGCAGTATTCTTCTTTAATTCTTTGAAAAAGAAACAACGATTTTTTTTACAACGGCTATAGTTTCAGTTAAACACGCTAAAATCTGTATTAGCTTTTCATCGGTAGCTATTTACAAAGTAGCACGTAGGACAATTGTTTTCAGTCCTTGAGAGGTCGAGGAATAGGCCTTAGTTAAAAATGTTAGGTAAATAAATTCAGCAATTCAAACGTCTTTATTATGTGTAGAGGAAAAAACAAAACAAACCATCAAGAGAGCAGACCCCAGCATCAACCAACTTCTTTGCAGCCGCAGGCCTTGAAAAGATAGTAAGTTATCTGTTAACAACGAACTAGCGAAGAAGCAGAAAAGGAACAACTGGTAACGGGAGGAAAGAAGAGGAAGAGGGAGGAACGAGAAGGAAGGAAAAGGAACGGGGAGGAACGGAGAGGAATGAGGAGGAACGGGGAGGAAAGAAGAGGAGTGCGGAGGAAGGAAGAGCAACGGGGAGGAACCAAGAGGAACGAAGAGTAACAGGGAAAAAAGAAAAAGAGGAACAATTGGTAACGGGAGGAACGAAGAGGAACAGAGAGGAACGAGAAGGAAGGAAAAGGAACGGGGAGGAACGGAGAAGAATGAGGAGGAACGAGGAGGAAAGGAGAGGAGTGAGGAGGAAGGAAGAGCAACGGGGAGGAACCAAGAGGAACGAAGAGTAACAGGGAAGAAAGAAAAAAGGAACAATGAGGAAAGGGGAGGAATGATGAAAAAGTGGGGAAGAACGATGAGGAACGGAGAACAACGAAGAGGAACGGGGATGAACGAGGAGCAAGGGGAGGAACGATGAGGAACGGAGAAGAACAAAGAGGAACAGGTCTGGATGAAGAGTAAGAAGGAGGAACAACGAGGAACGGTGAAGAGTGGTTAGCCCAATCATAATCAACAATCGATTTGACACAAAACACAAAGAAAAACTTAAAAAAAAATTTTGCTTCCAATTACCCTATTCCAGGAACTCTTGTCAGCTCGTTTATGGCTATCGTACTATCATCTGCTCTGATCTGAAAGTGACAAGATTTCACAGATTGAAGCTAAGATTCAAAAAGAAAACTGCAAGAAACAATAACAGGCTAGTGAACCCATACGCACTACTGTAGTGGATAGGCCATCCTGTTTATTATGTGTAGTGAGTAAAATATGACCAGATGTTTAATATTTGATTTATTTATGTGGCATTAATGTTGACAAACCTTTTCTAGTTTCTGAAGTTTTCCTGTCTTGATAAACTCGTCAATTTTCTTGCATATTTTGTCACCAATTCCAGGCTTCAAGAGGAAAAATATAGAATTGGCATGTGGAGCAATCACATTTTGGAAAGATTATACTGTTTTATAAGGCTCCAGTTACACTATGCTGGCATGCCTCATTGCTTCTTGAATTTTATACCAGATAGGGCTTTCAGTTACACTATGATGACTCAAAACGGTATAAGACGCTCCACCAGTTGTCTGAAAGTCATTGCACTCTGAATGTGATATGAAAATCAAGATGCAACTTGGCGGCACAGTGTAATGCCAATCTGATATATGAAACCCCCCTCACTCTGAAACCTTGATTTCCTATTGTTTCACAAAGTAATGCTAAGAAGATTTGTGAAGGGGCCCCCACAGCATCTCAGTGTTACTCAAAGATCCAGATGAATACCATGGCTATGCTTTGGTATAACTGCTGGAAAAAATCTTTTGATGGCAAGAAAACTAAAACACTGCAATGTCATTCTGGCATAGTGTAAATGGGACATAAAACAGGCTAAAAAAAACAAAATCAAACCAAAACATACAAGCTTCTTTGCTTCAGATCCACTTTTTATCTTTGTTGGAAGATCAGCAAGGACTGATGCAGCTTTTCTGAAAAAAAGGAATAAACTATATTTTTTTCACAGTTAAAAAAAGGTTCCTTAGCATTTTTCCCATGTGAATAACTGCTCCCCTCAAATGATGGCCTTCTTAAACTTCAAAATTGAATTATAATGCCAATGATAGCAATATCAGTGTAGGGGGCATTGCATACCTGTAGGCCTTTGACTTGAACATATTTTTCTCCACATTTTTCTCATAATCAGCAAGCTCTGGGGAATTGTATGACAAATGTTAAGCTAAAACAGTACATTACAAATAACTTGAACCACGATTGAGATTATACTTTACTAGAAGAAAAGCTCAAGAAATGCAAGGAGGACACGAACTGGAGGTGTAGGCAAGCAAGTAAGCAGGCAAGCAAGCATTTAATGCATTAACGCAGGTTGGATGGTATGGCAGCTTGACAATGATGTGGACCTGCAGTTTGTTTGTCTTGTATCAGACAGTGTCAGACAGGTGTATCTGACTATGTTAATGTCTTTACTTACCTATTAAAAAATCACAGAACTCTGAGTTGGGATTATCCTTTGGTGCCTTTCTCTTGCTCATTGCTTCAATCTATTTAGAACTGTAAACAGAACAGAAAAATGTAAGTTGTATGAAATTAGAATCCACAAGAATAAATTAGCAATTTCTTGCTGGAATAATGGTAATTTCAATCTTGGCTAGACTCAGATTTTCTTACTCCTCTTAACCTTTTCCATCACACCACAGACCATAGGGTAAACTTAATATATTTTGGGGTACTGGGGACCTGCCACTCAAAAAGGTATTGTGTTTCATGATTTTGGTAGGTACATGGGTCTTAATTTTCTGGCAATTGGTATAAATCAAGGTGTATTCAAGGATTTGGCATAAATATGGGTAGGCATTTTGTTTCTCAGGTGGCACGCCCCCATCGGAAACCAATGCAAGGTCCAAGGAAGGATCACAGGTCACAGGTCACATACAGTATTACAGACCACATCCTCCACCCCGGGATCATCACTAGATATCACATTATCAGAGATAGGTTTCCATCTTAAATTAGATGACTGTCCATATGATTACTTACTGGGCTATCTAATTCTAGATCTATCAAAAGTAAATTTCCGAATGTTGGATTTGAACAAATTGCTTTTTTTAAAGATAAAGAATAAGAAACAGAGTTTTATCAGACAAGGAAACAGGAAATTCTTACCAACTTTTCTCTGGGTCTTGACCTTGTGAATGAACTGCATTCGAAAGCGCATGCCCATATTCCCCCCCACTTTTTTACCAATCCTTCTAATCATGTGATAAAAACTCACGTGATAAAAACACTCCATTGTGCTTTTTATGTGCGAAGGATGAGCACATTATGTGGGGATGCGATGTCACGGACACAGGTATAGAGAGAGAGAGAGAGAGAGAGAGACCTAAGACGCTCTTTTTTTGCCAAAATGTAACAATAGATTAACTTTGAAGTCGCCGTAAGTGTCGGCATTAATGATATCATTAGCAAAAAGCAATTAATTTACAATAAACATCAATTAGCAGCATTTTCTACTGTGGCGAACTGGTCTAAACCACCGCTTTCTTAAACTAGAGGTCTGGAGTTCGATCTCCGTTTCACGGTACTCTCAATATTTTTTATGATCGTTTGGTTTTCATTTTCATGTTTTCATACTCGAATCACTGATCGTAACAACTCTATCCGTTTATCTTCTTCAATAAAGTTTTTCATTTTTTAGTCTTCAATTTCAATAGTTTCGTTTACTTTTATATGCTTTCGCGGTCCGCAGGTGCATAAAAGCAAATGAGTACCATGAAAAGAATACATATGGATTATATTAGTATTGATTTACTGGAGATCTGTCCCTCAAATTTCAATAAAATTTTTCAGGCCGATATAGTTATGACTATTGAATACTATTTTTAATACATTGATCATGATTGAGCGAAAATCACGGCTGGGCGTAATTTACATGGACTGCACGTGAAAGTCGACATAAACATGTTTTCGAATGGCAATCAACTGTTAAAATAACTATTAGTGGTGATTACTCATTGGCAATTAGGTCGGGAGATAGATTCTTTGTTTTGTTTATCGAGTTGATGCAAGTTTATGCCAGAATTTCTATTACGCCACAAGCTCTCTCCGTTCTCTTTTTTGAAAATGACACAAAATCTTATAACTATATATGCAAATTTGGGAATCGAGAACGGCCCATTGCTGTCCAGAATTGAAGGTGAAAGTGCTCGCGAGATTCGAGTGAACGAAATTACGATCAGCAACACCACCAAAATCATCATTATCATAATCATTGACATCATCACTGTCAGATTCAGCATGTTATTATCATTATCGTTGTCGTTATTGTCATGGTCATGATCATTGTGATAATCATGGTCATAATCATCATCATCATCGTCATGCTCATGATCATTGTGATAATCATGGTTATCTTCATCATCATCATCGTCATGGTCATGATCATTGTGATAATCATGGTTATCTTCATCATCATCATCGTCATGGTCATGATCATTGCGATAATCATGGTCATCATCATCATCATCATCGTCATGGTCATGATTATTGTGATAATCATGATAATCATGATCATAATCAGTTTTGCTGTAGCCTGCGTGCAGCCTCAACTCATCTAACCGAAAGAGTAGAGTCTGCGCAACAATGAACGAAAGCTTGTACTGGCCTCTTTTTCAAACGAACCCAGGCGGTAAATCTTTTGTATGTCTATTGTTTATTAACCAATCAGCTCCGGTTGGCAGAAAACTGCCAACCAGAGCTGATTGGTCAAATGCTAATTTCATTGTTTTAATATAGTCGCGCCGCGTAGACAAGGCTGGTTTGCGTCGCGCGATCACTTTCTTTGTCAAAACAAAATGGCGAATGCGTGCTTGGTTGCTGCACGAAAATGTTTGCTGGAGTAAGGGTGGTTTACCGGAGATCTACCTTACGAAAAGTACTATTTTGATCAATTGAAGCCATGCCAAGAATAGAAACAAGCACGACATGGATTTTCCAAAGCGAGTTGTTTATTTCTGGGCATCTAGACTAGATAGTGTAGCCTACTAGTTGGTTTATCAGAAGAGGGTGCACCCAGTGTCCCTGTGCACAACAAATAAGAAAAAAATACAGAAAGCAAGATTTGTCTAGTAGATTACATGCATTTAACTTAATCAGTATAAATAATTACAATACCTCCTCGAATAAATTTTCCATGTTATAAAGTAGCCCTAACAGCTGTGATGTTTTTTTTTTTTTTTTTATTATTCATGACACAATATCATTTGATACATGGTCAATGTTCAAAACTAAACAACAAAATAACAAAAAGACATAGAGGTTAATGTTACAATACAAAATAGTAAGAAATCAAATTAAAAGAAGGATAGCTCATTATTGAGCATAAAAAATGGATATATATAAGAAATATTCTATAGTTAATCATTCTTAATACGTTTGTTGTATATTGTATGCAAAAATTCACCAAAAGCTTTTAGAATAGTAGGATCTTCATTAGTCATTAAATAGTAATATTTTAGGTCAAATGATTGAATCAGTTCGAAGTTTGGGCAAAGGTCTTGCATTTTCTGGAGGAATTCTGTTCGTTCTGTCGCATACCTTGCACAAGATAACACAAAATGAATTTCGTTTTCTATTTCATCCTTACAAGTATTGCATGTTAGTTAGGTAGTTTATGAAGGATTTACTACCAGTAAATGTTTGTGTCTACTAGTTTGTGCTGTTTTTATTTTCTTTCAATTTAAGTCTTTCTTCAGAAACTAGAATCATTTGCTCAACCATTTAAAAGCTTTGAAATCAATCTAGGGCAGCAAAATCCAAATATTTTGTCAACCTTCCCAAAGCTGTCTTTTGGTCAATGTTTACAAACTGAAAACATGAAGTGTTGATACTAATAATGTGACATCCATAATTATTTTCAGATTATTTTTCAGTGCTATTTAAGAGAAAAGAACACAAACTTAACCTTTTAAGATTTGGTGAACAGTTTGCAAGCCATCCTTAACTATGTACCTTATTTATCCGTGCCTTGGTTTAGTTTTATGGTTTAATTCAATGTACATTCACTCAGTATTTGGTCATTAAAATTACATCTCAAAACTGAAACTGGTAGCAAATGACACAGCTTGCTTGTGGATTAAGATGAAGGCAGTACAGGTATTAACCAAAAAGCAGAAAAATGTCTGTCAAATCAAATCTATGAGAAGACCCATAGCCTACAATATTGACAAATTTTTTGAAGTTAGTAACTACCAAAACACCAAAAAAAATCCTTGTAACACACAGCAAAAATTCATGGCAATTTCATCAAAAAATTATAAACCAAGGACAAAAATAACAGTTAATTGAAGAATAACTGTGACTGAGATGAATGCATATTTTGAAACAAATGAATACTGTAATTCCAGTACCAAGAAAAGTTCAAACTCTACATTTCAAGACTTTCCTTGATCAAGCAAGAATACTTACTGGGGATAATATAGTTATGCAAAAACAAGGCTATTTATAAACAACAAACCTATAAATAAAAACAGTACAGTGAAAAGCTTTGCATCTATCTATGCATCTAGGATATATCAATCAACCTATTTGTCTGTAGCACTTTTTCCTTAGAGAGATCAAAAGAAAAGAAAATACCCAAGTGAGCTAACAAAATAAAAATATATGAAGATACTCGTCCAAGTCAAGTGATAAAAGTTACATACAACAAATACCAGACATCCGTGTTTAGGGTATCCTCGAGAAAAAAGTTACACTAATTTAATTGCTCTTTAGTTTCGATTGAAAGTTTTTGTTGAAGAATTGACAATAGAAGCAGCAGTGTTCAATGGTCAGCATATGAATGGTCAGCATCCACCAGTTAATCGGGCCTACGCAAGAGTTAGGCCCCGGCCACAGACAGCAAAGAACTTGTCACTTTCAGCTTTTCAGAAAGATTTTCTTGGCCAAACGTCTTATAAATGTCCAATACAGCAAAGTTTAAATACAAGACATCATTTTGTTTTGAAATTCATCGCAAAGAACTTCTTCGTAAAGTTACGAAGTTACACACAGCTTCAAACAACTTGCTCAAATCCCGCAGTGCTAGTAGGCGGTGATTAAAAACGCTTCGCGAATGCTCCAACGGTTGTTTTCATCAGAAAGAGGTTGCATTTTTGCTGACTCAGCTGTACAAGCTTTCGTTCATTGTTGCGCAGACTCTACTCTTTACGAAAGAAGAGTTTGAGGCTGCACGCAGGCTATTTTGCTGCAGCTTTTGCACTGCTGGACATGGATTCATTTGTGAAATCATTGTTTCATTGTTGCGAATTCTTGCAAACACTCTTTGGTAAGCGTTGTACCGCCATCCTTCGCACATTGCGACAGCATTGCTATGTTTTGTGTTATGTTTGTCCTCGATCCAGATCCAGGTTGGAAAACATGCTCACTTTTGCCTGGTGGCATACACACGAGTAAATCTCAGTGCGATGGAGCAAGTGAAAGCTCCAGTGGCAGCAGCTGCGAGCTCGCAAAATGTAAGAAACCCACAAATTAATTAAACTGATGCTTGAGCCCCAGTAGCGTCGAGTGAAAAGCCCAGGTTGGAAAACAATGGCAACCTTTTGTAACATGTGCGAGTGAGCTTCACTTTTGAGGATGCTTTTGAGATTGCAAAATTTTTTGAAATCGTCGCTGCGAGTGAAAACATGTTTTCCTTTTAACAATTGCATATCGGGCAACTTGCCAAATATTAAGTAAACTTTCCCCACCTTAAAATTCAACTCACATTGAAAAAAAGGATTTAATATTTACTGCATCCCTTACCAAAACTTTTTCAAGGATCCTGCTAGTAGGTGCTAGCTAGCCGTGTACTTTCTTTTCCTACACAAGCACATGGTTATTTCTTGTCCTGAAAACCAACTAAAACTTTTATTGTTTTGCAGGTTTAATCCTTGGCTCATTTTTCTATGGATATATTGTAACACAACTGCCTGGTGGCTTACTGGCAACATATTTTGGTGGAAAATGGGTGTTTGGTGTTGGAATCTTAATAACTGCTGTGTTGACAGTGGTAACACCATTTGCTGCAAGATACAGTGTAAATCTTTTCATAGCTCTCAGAATAATTGAGGGTCTTGGGGAGGTAACACATTTATCTACGTAGCTTTGCCTTTTCTACAATAGTTGCTTCTGTGTTCAGTTATGATGCCAGGAGACCAATGAGCAAGGGGGCAGATTTTGAAGGAGGAAGGGGACTCATTGCACAGCCCCCCTCTCTGGCACCAGTCTTTGATTTTTTGGCGCAGCAGCTTTAAACTTGTGTCTCAATTTTTCAGGGGGTGACATTTCCAGCAATGCATGCAGTTCTGTCAAGATGGTCACCAATTTACGAGAGAAGCAAACTTGCAACCTTAATTTATTCAGGTATATTATCAGATACTTTTAAGACTGTCCAAGAATGAAGCTATTGTTTCAATGAAAAAGCATTGTTTTCTCCAGTTTTATTCTGTAAAAAACCACTTTTCTCAACCTTATGCTCAGGGGTGCAGGAAGCACGGAGACAGTGGGGGCAATTGGTCCCCTTGCCCTCATAAAAATTGTAAATTCTTTGATTTTCCTATTGTTGCCCTGAATTTGTTGCTTCTGCCTCCAATGCCTGGTGCCCCAATTCCTTGCTTCTGATGCCTCTGCCTATGCTGCCTCTGTATCAAAGAACCATAAACATTGTCAATTAGAATTACCAGGTACTAAGCAACTACTTATTCCGTATTAGACATGATAATCACCACTTATCATGACAAGCCTTTGATATTTAGTTGGGCAACGTTTCGGGAGAGATCCGTCTCCCATCATCGGGCAATGAGAAATGTGGTTTCTTTCCTATTTATTGCAAAGGTCCGAGCGAAAGGTGTGAAGTTAACCGGACCTGCGAGGAAGCATGGGAATTTTTGGCGCTCAATTTCTAAGATTTGTGGCGCCAAAATCGAGTTCAGTGCAACTTTTGATGTTATTCAACCAGATTTCTGGGATTGAGTAAGATACTTGATTGATACAAGGACTTGACCAAATTTCTCATTGCGCTATGATGAGAGACGGATCTCTCCCAAAACGTTGCCCAACTTAATATCAAAGGCTTGTAATGATAAGTGGTGACTATCATGTCTAATACGGTGTCAGAAACAGCCTTGATAAGACCGAATATATTTACAACTACTTATTATTAAAGCTTCTCTTTTTAGGGGCCGCAAGTGGTACAGTTATTGCACTTCCCATATCTGGTGTTCTCTGTTATGGAACCTTCCTTGGGGGTTGGCCGTCAGTTTTTTATATCTTTGGTATGTCAAAGGTCTATTCAATATTCACCTCTTCTGAATTGTTAATTGCTTTGGGTTCACAATAAGAAACATCTCGCATTTCGCAACTGCTTTGGGTGCTTGTTTAAACTACGGAGAATTGTAAAAGTTGGGACAGTGGAGGCGACATGTTTCACATGTTACATGATCGTAAAACTATAATGCACACGCTAATATGCCATGTTCATAAATAAAGGGGCAATAATTTGAGAATGGTACTTAACTCTGGTTTCAATATAGTCGGGGACGACGGCGAGGGGAACGTCATTGCTACGGAAATGCTTAAGATGATATGGGAACATGTTTTTAAGCACATTGCTGTAGACGGTGACAGATCAGAAAAAAGTTGCAATTGATTTAACATCTCTGAACGACGCCGTCGCGTCCTCGTCTCTTACAGCGTAATTGGAACACGAATTTTGATATGGGAACATATTGCTTTATCGTCGCCGTATACGGCGTCGTAAGGGACATGCTTTGACATGATCCCATATAATCGCTGCTCGCGAAATCAACAGCTACTTGAGGACTTTGCTGTGTGTCATGCGGGTTTTTTAGAGACCACGGGTTTGAGAGCAGCACTTAAAGTGGCATTTTTTCTTATTTGAGAGCGGTAGAAGGCAATTGCTTGTCAGCAATACTTATTGAAGAAAAATGGTTATTCAAGACAGTGCTTTTTCAAGAGTGGTTCTTATTCTAAGAGCAGGTCTTATTAAAAAGCCACGCTTATTCTAGTGTAGGTCTCAATCAAGAGCAGAGTTGAAGCCATCATCAGTGTACTGAAGCGTTATCTGATATTTCTGATGATTCTGAAACATCAACCTGTTAGCGTTAAACACAAGGCAATATAGCGAACTTTAAGAGCTTGTCTTATGTTTAGGTGGTCTTGGCATACTATGGTTTATATTATGGTCATTGCTTACAACTAGCAACCCAGAGTCACACCCTCGAATATCAGAAAAAGAACTGCAGTATATAATTACGCAAAGAGGAGATTCAAGAAATACAAAGGTTTGGTATACACATATTTGTATCTAGTTCATTATTAATTTCACAGTACTTTCAATAGGGAAGAATTCTTTACCTGCCAAATTCCGAAAACGGCAATTTTCGAAGAGATTTAAATTAATTTCCCTATGTTCTTCTTCAGTCCACCCCATTCCTCTTCATTTCTTCCCGTTCTTCTTCGTTCCTCCCTGTTCTTCTTCTTCATTCATCTACGTTCCTTTACATTCCTCCTCATTCTTCTTCGTTCCTCCCCGTTCTTCTTAGTTCCTCACCGCTACTCTTTATTCCTCTTCATTCATCCGCCTTCCTCTTTGTTTTCTCCCTGGTCCTCTTCGTCCTCTTCATTCCTCCCTGTTCCTCTAAATTCCTCACCGTTCCTCCCTATTCCTCTTCCGTCCACCCCATTCCTCCCTGTTCCTCTAAATTCCTCAGCATTCCTCCTCGTTCCTCTTCCTTCTTCCCCTTTCCTCCCGGCTCCTTTTAGTTCCTCACCGTTCCTCCTCGTTCTTCTTCATTCACCCCCATTCTTCCTTCTTCCTCCCGGTTCCTCTTCATTCCTCACCGTTCCTCCTCATTCCTCTTCCGTCCTCCCCATTCCTCACCGTTCCTCCTCGTTCCTCTTCCTTCCTCCCTGTTTCTCCCGGTTCTTCTTCGTTTCTCACCGTTCCTCCTCTTTCTTTCTACCCGTTCCTCACCGTTCCTCCTCGTTCCTCTTCCTTCCTCCCTGTTCCTCCCGACTCTTCTTCGTTTCTCACCGTTCCTCCTCTTTCTTTCTACCCGTTCCTCACCGTTCCTCCTCGTTCCTCTTCCTTCTTCCCTGTTTCTCCCGGTTCTTCTTCGTTTCTCACTGTTCCTCCTCTTTCTTTCTACCCGTTCCTCGCCGTTCCTCCTCGTTCCTCTTCCTTCCTCCCTGTTTCTCCCGGTTCTTCTTCGTTTCTCGCCGTTCCTCCTCTTTCTTTCTACCCGTTCCTCACCGTTCCTCCTCGTTCCTCTTCCTTCTTCCCTGTTTCTCCCGGTTCTTCTTCGTTCCTCACCGTTCCTCCTCTTTCTTTCTACCCGTTCTTCCCCGTTCCTCCCCGTTCCTCCCTGTTCCTCTTTGTTCCTCCTCGTTCCTCCCCGTTCCTTTGACCAACAATGTTTGGTCGTTTTGCCAGGGCCTTACAAGACTTTACTAAGGTTTCCACGGTTTAGCTTGAGTTTATATATTTATTTTCGTCAATGTTTCATTCAGACAGGCATTCGGGCATTTATTTAATGAAGGTTTATTTGTAAGAAAAATTAATGAATTTAAATTTTTATTTTCAGGTGAAACTTTCAGTTCCATGGACAAGCATTTTAACTTCGATGCCCTTCTGGGCCATTTTCGTTGCCAACGTTTGTAATAATTGGACATTTTACACGTTTTTAACAAGTCTTCCATTATACTTCAAAGAAGTTCTGAATTTTCCAATTCAAAAGGTAAACTTATGGAATTACTGTTTAGTTATGAGTAGTACAAAACTTCAGCATTGCGATAAATAGCGGAAACATTTTCATGCATACAATGTTTCCGCTGGAAACATTTTCAGGCATACTATGTTTCCGCTGGAAACATTATCAGGCATACTATGTTTCCGCTGGAAACATTTTCAGGCATACTATGTTTCCGCTGGAAACATTTTCATGCATACTATGTTTCCGCTGGAAACATTTTCAGGGATACTCTGTTTCCGCTTTTTATCGCAATTCTGAATTATTGTTTGTCAAATACACCATAAAGAACGGAACTAAGCCCTTATAAACTCATTTTCAATAAACCCTTAATCAGAGTCATGTATCCATGTATCAGAAAGAAATAATGGTCTTGATAAACTAATAGAAACTCGAAAACTCGAAACACTCTACTAATGACTTTGTTGGGGGTCTAATAAGTTCGATTGAGACCGTATTAGACATGATAGTCACCACTTATCATGAGAGGTATTATCTGTAACTAGATGTATTATCTGTAACTAGAGGTATTACCCGTAACTAGAGGTATTATCTGTAATTTTATGTTTTCTCTATTGCAGAATGGTTTTCTTTCTGGGGTGCCGTTCCTAGTCGCATTCATAGTTCAAATCGCTGCTGGTCAAATTGCAGATTACCTACGATTCAACAGAATTCTAAGCACTACTGTAACGAGAAAAATATTAGGAAGCATTGGTAAGTTTGACCTGTGTAAATTTCCAATATCAGGGATGGGACTTGTGTCAAGTTACTACAGTTGAGACTGGACAAAACTATTGTTTGTCAAAAACCTGAATTTGCTAATGAAACAAAGTCTTTGATCGTTCAGCCACGTCAACAGAGCGTACCTTAGATTAGTAACATTGGTTCTTTGGTGAGGTAATTGAAATACGAACCTTCTTATTTCGATACAACTTAGACTTAAGTGCGAATAAAAACAAACAAACTAAAAGGCAAGTAATGTAAAACAAAACAAGACTAAGTCCTGGAACTCCAAGGAATTCTTGCGTTTTCATATTTCGAATAATTTTGGAGATGAGACTAGGCAATATGTCTCATCTATCCATCCACCCATCCATACATTCATCGATCCATCCTCCGATCTATCAATCCATCCATCCATCCCATCCGTCTATCCATCCATCCATCCATCAATTCATTGATCAATCCAGAGATCCATCTATCCATCTATCCTTTCATCCATCCACCCATCCATCAATCCATTCATCAATCAATTCATCCATCCAACGATCCATTCATCCTTCAATCCATCCATCCATCTACCCGTCCATCCATCCATGCATCGATCCATTCACTCATGAGTCCATCCATCCATCCATGCATCCATGCATCATCCATCCATCACCCATCCACCCATCCTTCCATCCATCCGTTCGTCCATCCAGCAATCCATCAGTTCATACATCCATCTCTCTATCTATTATCTCTCTAAATAATATGTCTTTGCAGGGTTCTTCATACCAGCTGGATTACTTATTGTAACAAGCTATATGGGTTGCACACAGATTACTGCAGCAGTTTCATTACTGGCATTATCCGTTGGTATTTTGGCTTGCAATAATGCTGCCTATTCGATTAACCATCTCGATATCGCCCCAAATTTTGCCGGGGTGCTTCAGGGCATTACGAACTCCGCAGGGACCGTTCCTGGATTTGTCGCTCCGACCATGGTTGGGCTTCTCACAGAAAATAAGGTATGCTAAATTACAAATTGCTTTACGCGCTTTTTTTACAAGAACACTATGCTTCGATTTTAGGGGGCCAGTTTCCTATTTCTGACGGGACTTTTCACCAACTTATCAACCCCCCTCCTACCCTTCTCAAAAGCATGTTTAAAATGCGTTACCAGACATGGGCTTCAAACTGGTGGAAGTTGCTTTTGCGTATCTTAAATAGTTTCGGAGTTAGGAAAAAATTTGACCCAAACCCTGTTCTGTTTGATTAACTAGCTTCCTATTCATTTACAGCCGAATCGTGAACAGTGGCAGAAAGTGTTGTTCATATCTTCGGGTATTGGTATCATTGGTGGGATATTCTATTTGATATTTTCATCTGGAAAAGAACAGTCATGGGATAAAATATCATTAGACACACTATCAGTAAACGGGGACGAAGACAGCCAATCAAATCACAGTTGTGATTATGATGATGATGATGATCAGCTTCTACGGGCATGATGAGGTAGGCCTAATTAAGCACACAGCCGAATCCCTGATTTCACGAACTCGTTGGTATACCAAAAATCCTCGAATTAGCCCCCTGGGGCTTAATTATTTTTCATTATTTTGGAGAGGGGCTTATTCAAGGTGGGGGCTTAAACGAGGGGGGCTTATAAAATTGTTCACAAAAGCATGATTTATCATCGACTAAAAGAATGCATTTTTTTGTAATAGCTCGATAAAGTACCAATATAGACTCAAAAGGCTAACACAAACGTGTAAGGGGTGGGGGCTTTCTCGAGGGAGGGGCTTATTAACAATTTCCTCGCCCTGGGGTGGGGGCCAATTGGAGGGGAAGGCTTATAAGAGGGGGGCTATTCGAGGATTTATGGTAACGAGCTTAATAGCTGGTTCCTTGAGTGATTAATTTATGAAAAAAAAAATCGCGCAGCGCTGGATAACACTTCCCATCCCCTTTTTCTCCTGTTTCATCTACACGTTTTTTATAGGAACACATTGCTTCGATTTCAGCCTGCCTGTTTCTAATTTTTGAAGCGATTTTTCACCAAGTTGTCACCCCCTACCCTTCTCAAAAGCATATTTAAAATGCGTTTTCGGGCAGGGGCTTCACTCTAGCGAACTTTGCTTGTGCTTATCTCAAATAGTTTTGGAGATACAAAAAAATATTGACCCAAATTACAGCCCAGTGTTTCTTATAAAGGTTGTTCTTATAAAAAAAACGTGTACTTCATTTTTCTATTTCATCCCAGCATAGGTTCTTATCTTTAGATATACTTTTTTTAATAAGCAAGCGCTCCATAAGCAACTAGGGCTGAACTGACCTTAACATTAAACAACTTGAGGGCTCAATTGAATTACTGTAAGCATCTAAGAAGTCAAACAACCAAGCTTGTTCTCTTTCTTGTGTTAGAAAATTGTTCTTCGTTCTTATGTTTTGCATGTTGAAGTTCGTTAGCTAACTTTTTTCCACTTACTGTCTCCAAAAAGTCGTGTTGTAGGCCTAACAGTTGACGATTTTGACCCGCAAAGTCAGGGGTGGTTGTTAGGTAAAAAAAGGTTAAGCAACTTTTAAGCAACTTTGAGGGCTGGACGAAAGTCAAGTTGCTTATTAAAAAAAGTGTATCTGTAAATTTTCAGTTGATATATCCATAAAATGGTTAATTAAATAAAATATAAAAATGATTTTTATGTTTACATTGATTCTACCGTGATTAAGTTATTATGTAGTTAGATGGATATTCTTTATTTTTATCTTATATATGGAAATGTTCGAAATAGGAATATATCAGCTTGGGAAAAAATTGCTGCTTCAAATTTAGCCAATAGAAGTTTTTTAAACTCGGGACAATTTTTTAAAAAGAAATTTTTTAAAAAGAATTGAATTATAGATATTTTATAAAACGAAAAATAATGATGATTTGAAAGTAAAGATGATTTTAATTTCTTTCGCGCTTCAAAAAGTTCCTTAATAGTTCCTTAATTTCAACTGCACATACAGTGGTCATAACAATAATAGAGAGACACTTGCATGTAAGCAAAGCTCGGGACCACTCAAGGAAACATTTGATACATGCTTAACGTACAATTTATGTGGATTTCGACTGCAAATGAATGGAACCGGCTTTCTAATTCTTGATTATTTGCAGTGATAAAAGCATTCAACATTGAAAAGTTCCCTAATGATTTTCTCTTTAGTAGTATAAGTTCTTTAAATTTTCGGGCCTTCTACATGTAGGTTCCTTATAAACTGGTTCCTTATAAAAAAGCGTGTAATTTTTTTATAAGAAACTATGCTCTGAGCCATATAGTAGGGTTTCTTAACTTTGAGCACAACTGGTATACAGTAGTAAAAGTTTCTCACAGAGTTTCTTAACTTGAAAATTGAAACTTCGCAAATTTCCTGAAATGGGGGTTTAATGTGAAGTATCATGTTCTGAACGGTCAAAATATTTTCCGGAATTTACCCTAAGAATGATAGTTTTAGGGGATTATTTTTACGTAAACATTACACAAAGCACATCAGAAAAGTAGAGTGCTGAATTTAAAAGCTTCTTAGAAAATAGCTTCTTAGTTTTTTTTTTTTACTTCTCAGCCCATATAGAAGAGTTTCTTGATTTTTAGAAAAAAGACATGTTTCTTATACCCAATTACCCCACGGCAATTTTAGGTGTTAATCATATGAACACTTCCAGCTGGTCGAAAACGCTTTGTGGAAAAAAGACATTTCAATACAAGATGAAACACAAAACAAGGCAATTCACTTAAAAATATAAAAAATACAGTACAATTCAACAAAATGAAATACAATACGATTTACAATACAATACAATACAATACAATTAAGTACACTGTTCACTTCTCTGCAACATATCTTGTAATGGCAAACACAAGAAGAACCTATCAGGGTTTTGCAATATGCAATGATTTCTGCAATTTGAAAATACCAGCGCAGAAATGGTATGCTACACAAAATAACTTTCCAGAGAAAATCGCACAATGTCACATTAGTTTACAATACAATACAATACAAAACAATACCAGTACAATACAATACAATCTATGTGAAAAGCATAAAGCATTCAAAGCAGCATAAAATCAAAATAAAATAAGCAAAGTTACTTGAAAGCATAAACGCATCATACCGCTGCATCACACCACCACATCACAGGTAGGCATAAGCTGTTTTCACGACAATAACGCCCATTGCGACATTGGCAATCATCCCAATGAGGAATGAGAATGCACGAGCTGGCTGCCTGATGGCATTAACGTAAACAACTGTATGAATCAGACGAGCTGCAGTGAAACTTCTGAATAGCCATATTGCCATCTTGGGATCAGGGTTTGTCAAGACTAGAAGTAAGCCAAGTGTGAAGAAAGGGAAGATGTTTTCCATGTCATTTCGGTGGGCACTACAAAAAGCAGAGACGAATAAGATTCATATAAGTTAAAGTAATAAAGGATGTGATCCGTGAATAAAATTAGCTATGGTACTACTCTTGGGTGCCTAACAGACCTTTTCAAAGACATCTGGGTCAGGTGCAACATTTTTCTGGAAAATGGTAGGCATATCGAGTAAGGGAATCCTCTCCACTGACAAAGACCGGCATTGCAGTCGCTTCAGAGAAAATAGTGCAGCAGATTTTACTCCAAATTCATGAATAAAAGAAGAAAAAGACAGAAAAGGGAATCCTGCAACAGCAATGTTTAAAATATCTACAGAAAGTCAGAAAACAAGATGCAATTAATGGAAAATACTTAATTAAATTGATCCTTGACCAGATGAACTGGGACTTGAATCCTTTCTTTCACTTCAACTCCCATTAAATTTGAGTTTGAAGCAAAATTTGCTGTAGTATCTCTCCTGGAACGACCGCAAATCCGGTCTTTGTCTGTGGAGAGGATTCCCTTGCTCAATACGGCTACCATTTTCCAGAAAAATGTCACCTCTGACCTAGACTCTTTGAAAAGGTCTATTGCTGGGGGATTGCTTGGATTAGGTGGAGGGTTGGAACAGCATTCAGGATCCAACTGGTGAGTTGGGGGGGGGGGGTTAAATTTTCCTTCCACAACATTTTCACTTACTTTCTGACCCTTTCAACATCAGTATCTCCACCAGGTGGCGGTTTTTGACCTGTCTTTATCCCCATTCCTGCATAATCCTCAGGGGTATTAAACACCTAAAACATCAAGAAAATATAAGTGAGTTTTTGCAAAGTTGTATATGGTAACAGGTCAAATCGCCCCCCTACCAAGTCACACCCCACCTTAAAATGGTCAAGTTGGGACTCTTTCAAGTCATGTAACCCCCAGGGGGGTACTCATTAATTTTCAATATGGGGGTCCATGCCAATATTTGGGGTCCGAAATCTTAAGCTTATTCACTATTTGGTGTCTGTGAATTATAACATGGACAGAAATTTAACTTGCAATTTGGTGCGATTCATTACAATGACCCATCCAACTGCCAAGAGCTTATAAATTGTAAATTGTCATGAAACTGATGGCTAAACCCGAGAAAACATTTTAGGTGTCCAAAAATAGATAGCAATATTTGGGGTCTCCAAAACATTAAACTCAATATTTGGGGGTCTGCAAGGAAATAGTGGCATGGACCCCCCCATATTGAAAGTTAATGATACCCCCCCCCCCTGTATGTCCAACTTACCCCATCTGTTGAGTCATAACACAGCCCACCATTAAGTAATGAGAGGAAACAATATAATTGAGTGGTATCAGTGTGATAAAAGAGGCTAGATTTGGGCATGGGTGGGGGTCACCAACAATGAGCTTTCTAAGAGTTTGTTTGGTTTCTCGTCAACTCACCCCACTGCCAACTCACCCCATTGCCAACTCACCCCACTTCTAGGTCAACTTGCCAAACTTTCAAAGTCAACTTAACCCACCTTCAAAGTCAACTCACCCCATCTCAAAAGTCAACTCGCCCCCACTACACTATAAATGTTAAAAGCTTGGGGCTCCACCCCCAAACCCCCTTTTATCACACTGATAGATTCACTCAATTTTGTTGTTTTCTATCATTTATTTAATGGTGGGGTGAGTTGATTTGACAAATGGGGCGAGTTGTACGAACATGTTGGGCCACATGACTTGAACTGAAAGAGGTCCGACCTGACCATGTTAAGGCAGGGTGAGGTTGTAGTGGGGCGAGTTGACCTGTTACCTTTTGTTCAACCCCCAATATGCCCAACTTCCAATTAGGTAAGGAATGAAGTTGGTGACCTGGCAGTGGCACTGTTAACTTGGTTTAGCATTATGGGGGTCGTCAAAATATTAAGTGGGGCTCACAAAACCTTCAAAAGAGATCTGGAAGACAAATAACCGGAGGGTCAGAAAAAACGGGGGCTCTGTACATACTATACACAGGTAGGCCTACCTTTTTCGCAAATCGGTGCCTGGATGTCCAGACACTCATCATCAAGCATTTTAAAGCAAGAATGCCTGCACAAAATACAAAATTTGCAAATACAGGATTTGTAAGAGAAAGAATATCTGTGGCCATTTTGTGAACTATGAACCAACCAGAGGGAGCAGAAAAACCAACCGCCAAACTGAAACTTCAGTTGTCAATGGAAGAGAGGAAGCGCCCGTGAAACAGCATGTGATCAAATAGGTCAAAAGTCATGTGACTGTCAGGATGGTGACGTCACGTCAAGATGTCAAGTCATCATCAGGGGTAGGTGAAATGATGGAATCCCGGGGGACGGGCACTTGATCAGATTTTTTTAGGGGCGTGCTGCCCAAGCTTCGAAAACCTACCCAATGTAAACATTGCTGTCAGTGGGTGGGCCAGTGGGGATAGATTGTGAACAACCCAAAAAGATCACTGATTCTCAAAGATCTGTCACAAGCACCCGCACAAGCATTAAGGAGCTCTCTGCCCCCAAATTAATGAAATTTTTATTTTAGGTGGTTTTTGGTCTTTTTTGTCTGCTGATTTCGAATCCTTCCCAGGAGGCACTACACGCATTTTTTTTTATAAGGAAGTTCGGCTCAGGGTCAGTACTGAAAATTCCTTAACTGATGGTGAAAATTGAGTACTCAATATTCCTTAGCAATTCCTTAACTTCTTACTTTGTGATTCTTAAAAACAACCAATGGTCAAGGAAATATAGGTCATAAAGGTTTCAGAAGACGAGTAGAAATGAATACTGATTGAAAACCATTGGCGATAAGTATTGCTTGCTCTGTTCATTCAAAACTTCATTTTTTAAATCGCAATGCTAAGTTAAAGAAAAAGTCAGATTCCTTAGTAGTCTCCGGTCCAGTACTAGAAAATCCTTAAGTTTTTGCCAGCCCGGGTACTACCTTCCTTATAAAGCACTTCCTTATAAAAAAATGCGTGTATGCATAATTTGGGTATTGGGGATGTGCTGCCCAGAAAGGTATCAATTTTCACAAATTTGGTATAAGAAAGTGTCGATTTTCACAATTTTGGTACAAGGAACAGTCTCCACTTTTACGATTGTCACGTAGTCGAAAAATGGGAAAGCGTGAAAAAAGTTTAGGCAGCTACAAGATTTTCAAAAAATTGGTATAAGTCGGGTATGTTTTTTGAGCCTGAGTAAGAAGTACAGCACGTCCCCTACAAAATTTGATCAAGTGTCCCTAGGGAATTGTTTTGGGTCTTTTGAATATTAGTATATGTACGCAAGCATTAACTTAAATCATTTATGTAAAGTCATCCTCCTTGTTCCATGTGACTATACACTACATATTTACAAGAATTTAAGTGAACTTGAGCTACTTTCTTTATTGAGTACATCTGTTTCTCATTGATACACTATCATCTTCACTATCTTCACCTGCATCTATAAGTAATCTCCTCAGAGATTCTTGAGCACTTTAGAGAACAGCTTAGTCTTAGGAAGTTTCTTGAGTCTGTGTTTGAATTTCTTTGATGTTGGAGTAAGGCATCCACTCCATTTGCTAACTTGAATAATCTGTGCCAGTCTATCAATACTCTCTCCTAACTCCTCTTCAGTAATATTATCTTTTTGCTTTTCAACAGTTTCATCCAAACTAGCAATTACTTCTTTAATATCGTTCTCATCAATTAAATTTATTTGTTTTGCAACCTCTGCAACCTCGCCCGGCTCCAAATCATCATCATCACCTGAATTATTAGATTCAACTTTTCTCTGGATGGCAAAGAAATTCAGAATCCCAAAATGGAGTTGCGAAGAAGCATTTCTGATTTTTGAAGCATCCGATACAGAGTTTCCACTTGATGAATAATGTAATTTACCTTTGACAGGGGAATTGGGGTTAACTCCAGTAAATAACGGTGATAATACAGACCAGTGTAATAAACCAATAATAGAGCATTTCTTAGCTTTGGGTTTTTTCTGCTCTGTATGATAAATTGATGGTAGTAAGAATAGCGTGTTGGGCTCTTTACCCATTGCAAACTTGGGATGATCTGTTAACCATGATCCAATGACCATTATTAACTCAATTGGGGGCAGCCCTCTTTTGATAATGAAATCAACATCATCATCCTTCTTCTTCCTTTCATTGAAGCTGTAAACAGCAGGGGCTGCTTCTGTGAGTTCACAAGCAAACCTGGGGCTGAGTTCCACAACATCCTTTAAAATATCACATGCAGATGGAACTAGGTAGCAGAAATCGTTTATAACATTAGCAAAATGCTAAGACTTTTTTCACAGAATGAATTCTCCTGGCACAAAATTGCACAGAACTCAAGTATGAGTTTGCATTTCACAGTAACAGCCATCGATGCAAGTTTCCCAAGGAAATTAAGCTTTATTTCTCGTAATATTTCTTTGATCTCATTTCCAGCTATGTTTCCAAAAAGGCAATCAAAAACAAGAAACCTGACAGGGTCTACCTTTTCACCCTCGAAGTAACCACAAAGCAGTTCCAGCAACCTGAGTTCTTGAATTGCTGTAAAATCTACATCATCAAGACAGCCGAAAAAGAATTCCTCAGAAAGTGCTTGAAGAATATCACCATTTCTAAATTCAACACTAAGACCTGAGTCTTTGCTTGCCTCGTCTTCTTCATAGAAAGCTAAACAATAGGACTCTATAAACTCTATGACATTTTTCTGACAATCTGGGAAAGTCATTTCTGAAAAATGCTTTTTCATGATTTTAACCTTCCCTGTTATACCTGATCGCCAGGACAGCAAATTCCAGATATCTTCTCCTAAATCGTCTTCTTCGTCCATGGCAGTAGATTATCGGTATTCGAGGAAAATATAGGTAGCCTATCTTAAAAAGTTAAGACTGAAGAGGGCCGCGCCAGTGTTCAACTTTCACCTCTGAAAGCTTTAAAATTAGGCTACCATTATGCATCAGCCTCGTTTAGCTAATGAGATTGAAAGTGAAAGTGAGGCAAAACGCGAGACGCGATTTGCCCGCGAAAAGCATTCTGTTTTTCAGGACGCACATTGTTTGGGTTTTGTCACGAAGGTTGGCTTCAAATTTTGCTCTTGGAATTAAAATGTAAAAGTTCTTTGGTATAAGAAAAAGCAAGAAGTGTAAAAGAAAGCTTCATTTATTTACTAACAGTTATGCCTTGTGAAGTTATTTGTTTAGGCAGTTTGTTACTCGTAAAGGGAATTTTTGGATGGGATTTGTGACTCGCGCGCGGACTGGCCTAGCCTAAACAAAGTCCAAATTACATTCGACATCTTGGATTCCGCTCGAGATTTTATCGAAAGTTGAGATGACTGGTAGAAAGAGTAAGAGCAACAAAGCTGCTTCTTCCCACTCTCAGAATAACCCATTGTGTGTTGGGCAATTAAAACTTTACATTGGGGCAAAAATAGAAGCATTGGACTCGAAAGAATGGTGAGTATATGTGACCCTGCATGTTGGAAAACGTGCAGGTTTCGGCCTGGTACGCGTAGTTGCGAGCAGATTTAGAAAAACAATAGATTAATTAACAAGACAATAGATCAAACAATGGGAAAGGTGCAAACGTAAAGTTTTCCAACCAGGATGGACCCAAGACCTTGGGTGTGCACAAGGCTTAGAAAATTTCAAGAGAGAAGAGGAAACAATTTTCCTCTGTCAAATGGTTTGAAGCAGTGCATGGAGAAGCCATAATTGACAGGCAGACACACCATCGGCTGCACCAGGGAACCACTGCTCAACACTTTTTTATGTAACAACACATACATACAGTGAATGGCTCATATGAATGTAGAGTGCTATCCTATCTAGATCTAGACAGATATCCTTTTGCCTAGTCCCCTAACTTTGTCTACATGGTATCCCCAAGGGTGCATTCCGTGTTACCGCCACGCCGGAGAATACGCCAACCAATAAAATTTCAGACTCCGCCCCGGAGATCTCCCTTCTCAACAAGTGTTTTAATTACAATTTCATGTAATCTACTCTGCTTCATATTGAAAATGGCCTTTGGTTCTGTTTAAAATTCAATGTCTCCAGACACCAACACATCACACTCGTAATGGCTAGCTTGTTGTTGGTATACCAAACAAGGATTCAAGTTGAACTGAACCATGCAGAAGCTTGAGTTAAAAAAGAGTTGAATCATTTGGGGCTATTTGAAACATTTGATGCGCCACTGGATGTAGATGTAATCAGTTCTTCAGGCCTCTCCGTGAGAATTTTAGAGGGTGCGTGGAAGATCGCGCTCCTCGATATATTTAGGCGCGCGTTTTTTACAAACGGCGATTTTGACATATTCTCGCATTGACGCATTATTTGACTTTTTTATAAGATGTTTTTAACAAATGACCCAGTTCATCTAAACAGTTCCAATTAATCAGTTTCAACATCACACAGAGAATCAGAAGAATTGGGATTCGATGATGAAAAATCGACGAGAATTATTCCTAAAAGTTTCTTCGAATCGTTTTTTCTTGTCGCTTCTCCACGCTTCAGATTCAACGCCTGCAGCACGACGACAACGAATAAGACCAGATTTTCTTCGTTTTTGCAAATAAAGCTTAACTGTAGGAGATATTATACAAAGAACTCGGATATCACTACGCAAACCACGTAAACACACAACGCAGATGATTAACATCATCAATCTATCAGCGGTTGGATTGTTTATATTCAATGACAGCCACTAAATATCAATTATGTGATTAGCAGAATCAAGATATTTTTTATTCAAAGATCACTAAAAACTTTTGAGAAGCGTGATTTTAAGGAATCACAAGAAACGAGGTGCGTGAAATTACGCGCGTCTTGACCAGACGAGGAGCGTGTGGAGGTCTTGTGTGATCAGCATTAAACTGAGAGGACTGTTCTTATTCGAACAATTCCCATTTAGTTGTAGCCTTGAACATTTGACTGAATAACTTTTAATGGGGCCAAAATCGTTATGTAAGGAGTCTCTGACGATTCCAGTATTATCTTTTTAAGGTACCAAGCAAGAGTCGTGAAAATAAATGAAGCTGCTCACAAGGTTCTTGTGCATTTCGATGGCTGGAATGCACGTCATGACAAATGGTTTCCTTTTGAAAGTGACTCTTTAAGACCATTGAGTTCACCAGGAGAAAAATCTGAAGATACACAAAGTGATAGTAAGGTATGACCTTACTCTATTTCAAATTTTCAAGTTTATAATTTTCTCTTTGAAGAGGGCATGTTCTTTTACCCTCCAAAACCTTTCGAATTTCAAAAGAAGAAAGCTTCCAAAAACAGAATCCATGATTTTCAAAAACATGAATTCTGAAAATCCGAGACTTTGTTCCAAATGTCAGTCAACTTTCGCTCCAAATTTCTTGCTTGCCTCGTCCCTAGACCCATTTGTGGAACGTCTCCTGGAAAGTGGTAAAATGGCAGTCTTGTTCGAACTTCAAACAGAAAATCTCTTCAAAGTCTTGAAACCTTCTGCTTTTGATGGCAGCTTTTGATGGCATGAAGGTTTTGGAGAGTTCCAAAACCTGCCGTTTTGGAAGAATGGCTTCGAAAAACACACATTCTGCAAAAGAAGGCTACAGAGAAAAGACTTGATTTAGAAGAAAACAGCCTTAATGAAGTAATCAAATTTCTTTTTCTGTTATTTAAAGGAACA
This sequence comes from Chrysaora quinquecirrha, assembly GCA_014526335.1. Taxonomy (NCBI): domain Eukaryota; kingdom Metazoa; phylum Cnidaria; class Scyphozoa; order Semaeostomeae; family Pelagiidae; genus Chrysaora; species Chrysaora quinquecirrha. Next base: position 9,250,100 of record JACTAT010000037.1, read on the forward strand.
TTCCCCTGGTGACCGTGTCCTGGCAAGATGGAGTGATTCTAAATTCTACCCTGCCACAATTTGTTCAGTAGTCAATAAAAGTAAGTGACTGCATTTCTATAGTTCTTCATTGATTCTTGGCATCAAACAGTCTTTGTAATTTGAGGTGTGCAATCGAATGTTCGTTTTCTCACTTGGACTCTTCAATTAATTCTATTGATCTTCCCACTGTATCCGACCAGCTGATTGGTGTTTAAAACACAATGCCAATTCAGCTTCTCTTTCCGATTGGTGCATTTCGAGCCACATCTGGATATAAATTCCACCTTAGTTCATTGTCTCGGTCTGTTTCTGACGTTCATACTCTGATGAGTGTCAGATAAAAAAAAGCTTTTAAGTATGCCAAAAAATGTGTCCACTGTTTACTGCAATTTTGACACCCTTGTAATGAAATCTTGTTGCGTTTCCTAAGAGTGTAGGTACCTTTATTTTCTCTGTTTACTCTGACGGAATATTGCTTACATTCTGTTTGTTTACTCTGATGGAATATTGCATATTGACAATTTTATTTAATACGTTGCATATTTTATTTACTAAGTTTGTTTTCTAGACACCATTGAAGTAGTTTTCTATGATGGCTTCAAGAAACTGATTAGCAAAAGCAACATTCGCCCTGACAGAAAGGTAACATGTTCAAAGACTCTTACCTCTGAAAAATTTAAGTGTCAAAGAATGGTTCTAAATAACTGGAAGAGCGATGTGTCTATAATGTTAATCCTATAATGCTAGCCCCCTGGGGGTTAATTACTTTCATTATTTTGGAGGGGGCTTATTCAAGGGGTGGGCTTAAATGAGGGGGTTTATAAAATTATTCACAAAAGCATAATTTATCATCCACTTAGAGAATGCATTTTGTGTCATAGCTCAATGAAGTACCAATATGGACTCAAAAAGGTTAACACCAACATGTCCAGGGTGGGGGTTTTTTATTGATGATTTATCAATTTAGAGCAGGGGCTATTTCTAGGGTAGGGCTTATTCAAAGGGGGGCTAATTCGAGAATTTACAGTGTCTAAACCAAACCAAACCAAAACAAAACATCGGATTCTGTTCAGAAAGAAATAGCTCAATTTCTTTTGTCTTTAGTAGTATTTGTTTTTATAATTTTTTGCCCTTCTAAACTAAGTTAGAGCCAAAGCAACTATGCTACGCAGTGTACAAGCCTGACGTAAAAACTTCCGCCTTATGGAGACAATGTATCGGTGAGTGTCATTTATAGCAATAAGATTTAAAGTTGTTCTTACAACCTACCAAAACAATTGGTTTTTCTTTCAGAGAGCTTTTGAGACTTTTGTAGAGAAATTCAAAGGTGCTGCCTTACCAAAATTGCCAGCTTCTCCACAACTGCCTTCTCCTGCTGATGAAACTGCGTCCCCGTCGAGCAACAGATTGAAAAGACGACATGCAGAACCTAGCACTATGGCAGACTTTGTCACGGAATTGCCTGGAAAGCGAGCAAAGAAAAGTCATCCTCGTGATGGTACAGTGGCTGAGGATAGGTGAGTTTGCATGAGGGGCTATTCACAACTTGGAATCTCGTACACTTTCAACTATTGTTTTCGGAGGAATCTTGTTAGAAAACTTTTGTGTCAATAGGAATCTCAAACGCTTTTTGGAGGAGACAGTGAAATGCCTCTTGAGTGGTTGAGATGATGATGGTGTGGGATCTTAGTCTAATCCAGCCTGGTGTCAGAATCTATGCGAGGTCTGGGTTCGAACCCAAGCTACGGTAGCGTCACAGCCAGCGTCAGCGTCTCGATTAGTTAACCTAATCAGAGTCTAGAAAGATATGAAACCTTCCTCTTACGACCAAATGAAGCCATCTAAGCGTGGTGTCAGAGCCTCTGCGAAGTCCGGGTTCGAACCCCAGTTACGGTAGCGTCACAGCCAGGGTCAGGGTCTCGATTA
>JACTAT010000037.1:9253287-9260787 GCA_014526335.1 Chrysaora quinquecirrha
TAGGAAAGACGTTGAAGAAAGTGATGTTTGTTTGGATGCTAAGGAAGATAGATCAAAGAAGCTACTAGATTCTGGAGACGAAACTGGAAGTAGTGATAGTGAAAAGAAAATTAGATGCAATATTAAGCTTATCTCAGAGAGAAAGCTTGGAAATAAAGCTAGGCAACATGAATCAGAGAGTCTTTTGGAAGGCAAAAACATTGAAAACAGTGTTTTGACGTTGGAAAGCTCAGATAAAACGCTTTCTAGGAAAGAACAGCCAGCAGATAACTTGAGCGCTAATTCCGGCCAATTCAACACTGATTTAAAAGGCCAGAAGGATTCTGCGAAAGACTGTGATGTTACTGGGAAGGAGCAACGCTTAGATATTGCTGGGAGGAGCAAGGCTTAGATATTGCTGGGAAGGAGCAAGGCTTAGACGTTGCTGGGAAGGAGCAAAGCTTGGATGTTCCTGGGAAGGAGCAAGGCTTAGATGTTGTTGGAGAGGAGAAAGTAACAAAGCCATTTGCAAAGGAAGGACTCAATGAACCTGAAATTGTTGGCAATGACAGCAAAACTGATTACTTTGAAGATCAGTACTCAGATGTAGATTCGGAGGCCAGTTTGGTGATAGATATTGATGATGAGGTCAAAGATGAAGATTCTAGTGTTTGTACGAATGAAAGTCTCGAGATCTCAAGAGATTCTATAGAAGGTGGTGAAGAGCGTACTAAAGTCAAGCAGAGGACTTATCCTAAGCTTAAGTATACGCTTTCACACGAAGAGCGTAAGGGCAATCGGGTTGAGAAGCTGAAGAAAGCCAGAGGAAGGAAAGCGTTAGCGAAGAATGAGAAAAAAGAGGTTTTGGTTGAAAAAGTGAAAAAGGATGAGAGCTGTGTGTCGAGTCCACTTCAGTCTCTGAGTAAACTTGTTGCAGATAAAACTGAAGTCGAAGTTAGAGTTCTTGATGATGTTGATGTTCAAGTGCCTACGTCAGCACAATCAGTTTCATCTGCTGATGCAAAACCGACCAAAAACCTGAGCAGAAAACAGGGCAGAAAGCAAACAAACCGGTGAAGCAAGCACGAGGCCCGAGACCAAGGGTCAGGATGGCAGACCAGTTCCTCAGCATGGTTACCCAGGACAGACCATCTCAAATCGAGCGACCGATTTCTAAAGATCTTGTCAATGAAAGATCGGCAAAAGGTAGACCGAGGAATCGCCAACCGTTCTGGCCTCGTATGCAACAGCTCGGACCTTGTGAAGAGAGCCAGGACCAAGAGATTATAGTTTATCCAACGGATATTAATGAACCGTTAGATTTTTCACACGGGCGTTTCAAAGAGGGCATGACTGGAAATTTGATTACACCACCATATCCAACGTCACAAACGAAGCGCCTTTTGACCAAAAGGTCTCTAATGTCAAACCAAGGAAAAGAAACTGGAAAAAGCAAAGTTGAAGCCCCAAAACATATGGGATTCCATGCTTTGTTCCATATCAGAGTCCCCATTTCATTGGTAGCATGGAGAGGCAGATGTCCCCTGTAGAACAGGGATTAATCGAACCAAGGTATGTGAAATCCCCATACCATATTGAATCACCACCAAATGTATCAATACGCTCCGGATCTCCTTTATCAGAATCTCCTGGTATGCTACCGCAAAGACCATCACCTCATGGCGAGCAATTTGTCTGTGGCATTCAGGGACCTAGGCCGTTGCATTCGGATGTTCTTGGACCTAGCATCAATAAAAGAAGTCCTAATCCTCCACTGCCGCCCTATCCAGGAGCGCCGATGCAGTTTGTTCCCGGATTTCCCAATTATTGCAGGCCACCTGGCCCAGTGCATCCAAATACACAGTTCTCAGCGAAGATATCGAATTGCCCTTGTGAGGAATGCCGGAATGTTGTACATTCCAACAGTGGAAGGTTCGCGAAGCACCCGGCAAGGCCGGAATGTTCGCCAGCTAGAGGTATGCCTCAAGACGGTGATTTTCTCGGCGCTGTCAAACTTGAAGATAACATTCTCCAATCGAAACAACCAGCGAAAGAAGAAGAGCAAGATCCCGGGTTTGTTATAACCAATGTTTGTTCACTTCGAGATTCAGTAAAGGATTCGAAAGCAAGTGACGTAGCTAAAACTGATGTTCTTTCAGCAGCTTCAGCGAAACATTCAAAAGAAGATGCCACAACTCAAAGTGATATGTTTTCAGTCGAGGGTTCATTTAGAGATTCAAAAGATGGCACACCTAAACTTGATACTCTTTCACATGGAGAACCAGTTAAAGATTCCAAAGGTGAAACAGTTGGAACTGATGCTCTTTCACATGAAGATTCAATTCAAGATTCTAAAGAGGATAACAATGCTAATGCGGATGCTTCTTCTCTTCGGGATTCAACCCAAGATTCCTACGAACCTACAAGTCCTAAGGCTGTTGTAGATTCACCACGTGAAGGAATCGCTGATGAATCAGTTGTTAAAGATCACTCAGTGCAATCTGGACATCTCGGAGGAACAGCTTCAACAGATTCAAGGCAGGCGGATGGTCAAGCAGCGTGTAAAGAATCTGCTTCAGATTGTATAGAGCAGCTCCCTGCATCTTCTGAGAAACTTGCTGATTCAGAGAAACTCTCCAGACCGTCTGAGAATCTAGCTGATTCTAAGCCAGCCGAGGTTGTTGTAGTACCTAAACAATCCGTGTCAGAACATATTGAGAAATTGGTTCAGTCTTGTGAGAAACTAACTGGTGCTTCTGAGAAGCCAGAAAGCGCCGTTAGAGATAGCTCCTTTTCACCGGCAAACTCGCCGTCCCCTCCGGCTGCAAAGCTTACATCTTTTGAAACTAAGAAAAAACGCCTTGATTTTATCACTGGGAAGCTAAGCGCTCAAAAACAGACGAAAACTGAAAGTGATGATAAGACTTCAGGACAGACAGGGATGAAAATTCAACCTTTGGAGAACTTCACTGCGGAACCCACTGTCGTAAAAACAGACAAGGACGACGGAGTGAGCCCGACTGAAACAGCTGATGCTCCCGGTGATTATCGAAAAGAATCTCCGGATATCTCTCTCTGCAGTTCACAAACCCCGAGATGATTCAGCAGCGTAACGTGTTACCAGAAGGATTTGTATATCTGGACCCAACAGTACAACATCCAGAAGCCCATTTCATGACCATCGCAGGCCCGCCAGCAAGTTTTCCAGTGGCTCAGAGAACATCTACCTCTCCCGAGGGGCAGATATTGTACCAATATCCAAGTGTGAGTAATCCTGGTGCGTTTATTCACCCACAGCACAGCGGTGCATTCATTCAGATACCAGTAGACCCCGCTGTAGCAGCAGTTTCCGGATTCTACGCCCCACAGCCCCACAGATTGGTTTATCCGCCGAATGATATTCGAAGCCACCCGCAGTTTTTTCAGACCGCCGATGGAAGAACTCATATGCAACGTTTTCCATACGGCCCACCACTGAGACAAGTGCCGCCACCTGGCTATGTTCTTCCAAGAGAAGCTGGCTATTGTATTCCTGGACAAGCACCTCCTCCGTATGACCCAATGTTGATGGCTGGAGCACAAACTAGTAAGTAATCGTTTTATTTTTCAAGACATTTGTGAACTAGTCACAACTGGAGTAGCCCATCATGTAGAATTACCCACCAAGTCTATATCTCAATATCCTTTTCCTAAGATCTACCATTCCGTGAAATCAACGAAGAGAAGAATAAGAATATCTCTCCCACTCTCCTTTGTTCTTTCACAAAATTATGGACCTTAGGAGAAAGGAAATTGAGAAATGGACTTGGGGCAAGTCTGCCCATCATGATGATAATGTAATGCCACCAACGGTGACGTTTAAGTTGAAGATACCGATGACTATGATATAGTGTTGATGATGAATGATGAATGGGATGGCTAACTGATTATGAGTATTTTTTGCGTACTATGGTGGATAAGCGCTTCTGTGGTGGGTTATTATGCTTGGTATACTGGGTAATTGTGCTTGATGTGGTGATATTTCTTGCGTACAGTGGTGGATAGGCATTACCGTGGTGGGTTATTATGCTTTGTGTGGTGGGTTTTATATTATTCTTGATGTGGTGGTGTTTTTGCGTACTGTGGTGGATAAGCATTACCGTGGTGGGTTATTATGCTTTGTGTGGTGGGTTTTATATTATGCTTGATGTGGTGGTGTTTTTGCGTACTGTGGTGGATAAGCATTACCGTGGTGGGTTATTATGCTTTGTGTGGTGGGTTTTATATTATGCTTGATGTGGTGGTGTTTTTGCGTACTGTGGTAGATAAGCACTACTGTGGCTGGTTATTTTGCTTATTGTGGTGGTATTTTTATGTACTGTGGTGAATTTTGTGTTGTTTTCTTGCTTGATCTATAGGTTTCTGCTATGATTTTTATCCACCACAGTATACCAAAGATACCATCAAAGTACGCAAAAAAATTCCACCACAGTAGTGCTTATCAACCACAGTATGCGAAAAATGCCACCACGGTACGCAAGAAATGCCACAACAGTACTGCGTATCCACCACAGTAGTACGTATAGATTCGTTAGCGAGAATTTATCAGTGTTTCAAATTAATCCAAAATATTTCAAAATTATCCTATTTATCTCGTGGTGGAAACTAGGCTTCAAGGTCCAAAAAAACTGTGTCAAGTTGGTGTCAAACTGTTAATGAAGTTATTTTGGTTAATTTCTGTTGCATAACTGTTCTAATCCCTCCCTTACAGGGTTTCTTCCTATTGCTCCAAATGGTAGAGCTCCGCTGACCATGTGCAACCAGCAAAACTGCAGCTGTCCCCTCCCACATGCATCTCCACCAGCGCAGGTCATGCCGAAGCCAGCTTCAGCCCCTCTACTAGGCTCAGATGAAGTAAAAATGGATGAGGAATTATTGTCAAAAGGTTTGTTTTCCCACTGTTGGGTCTTTATTCTACAATGCTACCTTCTGCTACTCTCGCCCTTTTATTGCCACTTTCCTAAGGTCTTTATTGTCCTACGTCTTGTAAGCCTGTGGAACTTCTTCAGCTACCGTTGCTCATCAAGCCATCCTCTAATTAATTCTTTGCTGTTTTTCGAATCATCCTTTAATGTTTGACTTAATCTCCTTATTCTTCATTTGCCTCGTAGTTGATATAAGAAGAAACAAATTCCGAGTATCAACATCTTTTTGATTAATTCTTCAAATATTTTTTCGTGCATTTTCTGAAATTGCCTGGTACTCATAGATTTTATCTCTTAGTTCTTTGCTTTATCTAATCTTTTTTCTCTGTCTTCTCCTTAGTTTTCTTCTTTTTATGCATGTCTTGTATTTCTTCTTGGTCTTCTTGAATTTCTTCATCTTTCTCTTCCTGATGTTCTCATTCTTCTTCTTCCTCTTTCTTCACTTACTTTCGCAACATCCTCCTCTTCCTTCTTCATTTTTCGCTTCATCCTCTTTTTCTCTTTGTTCCTCTTTCTTCTTTGTATTCTTCATATTCTTCTTCCTCCTTTTTAATCTTCTGCTTCATCTTCTTCTTCTCGTTGTTACTCTTCTTCCTCTGTTCCTTACTTTCTTCCCTTTTCATCTTCTGTTTCTCCTCTTCTTCCTCTTCTTCTTCTTCTTCTTCTTCTTCTTCTTTTTATTTTTCTTCTTCATTTTCACTTCATCCTCTTCTTATCTAAGGTTCTTTTGCTTATCTTTTTCTTCTTCCTCCTTTTTCATCTTCTTCTGCTGCTTCAGCTTGTTCTTCTCCTTGTTACTCTTCCTCTTTTCTCCCCTTCTCTCTTTACTCTTCTTCCTTTTCATCATTTGCTTCTCCTCTTTTCTTCCTCAGATTCTTCTTCTGCCTTCTTTTTCATTTATTGCTGCTGCTGCTGCTTCTTCTTGTGCTTCTGCTTCATCCTCTTCTTCTCCTTGTTACTCTTCTTCCTTTTTGTCCTCCTCTTTTTCTTACTCTTCTTCCTTTTTCATGTTCTGCTTCTCCTCTTTACATCTTCTTCTTTTTCTTCTTCTTCTTCTTCCTTTTCTTCTTCTCCTTCTTCTTGCTCTTGCAGTACTACTTTTATTTATTAAAGTTTAATTTTTTTGTCTGCTTCATAGTCTTCCCTACTTTGTCTAGCTCTTCCCTTTCTTCGTCAAAACAATAAAAATACTGACAATTATCTACGTTTTTTTAACAGACAAGCCAACTCCTACTATACCACAGGCGGCAGTGTCACCAAAATCTAAACCAGACCAGAAGAAGGAATCCCTCATGAAAGGAGACCCAAGAAGACTCACCCTTCCTCTTCAACGCTTGAAAAAGGTCAAGACAAGTGCTTCTTCGAAGTCAGCCCCTCAGGGGGCCAGGGCAGTCCCCCAGAAACAGTCTGGTACAGGAGAAGATTCTAGTGGGAAACAGCGAGGAAGCATGGAGCAAAATAATGATAAGAAGTCCCGTAATGATTTGACAAAGTTTGAGATCGAGCAGGCAAAGGGTGTTTCAGATGTTGCTGAAGATGAAGGCAAGGAGAATAAACCAGCTGATGCAGCTTCGAAAAAACCTGAAACTGGGAAGAATGTAACAAAAAGTGGTGATAGTTCTGTGAGTCTTTTTCTAAAATTTCTGCAGACGAATACTACTGTGAAACTTTGTCAGTAGCAAAACTTGAGAACGTCTGTCGTTGTATCAAGTATAAATTGTTTTTTTACTTGTTCTTTCACTCGCTCGTACCAAACTGAGGGCTATGTGAGGAAACACGTTTTTTGCACGTTTGAAAATTCTTTTAAGGCTATTTCAAGTATGTTCTCATCTGCGTGTTCTTCCTCGTCGTCTTCTTCTCCTCCATGTTCCTCTTCTATCTCTTCTTCTTCCTCCACTTCTTCTTCTCTATCCCCCTCTTGTTCCTCTTTTTTCTCTTATCTTCTTCTTCCTCCTCTTCCTCATTTCCCTCTTCTTTCTCTCGCTCAACTTCCTCTTGCCTTTTATTCTTCTTCTTGTTCTTCCTCTACTTGCTCTTCTGTTCCCCTTCTTTTTCTCCCCTCCTTCTTCTTTTCCTTTATCTACTTCTTCTTAAACTCCTTCTCTTCTTTTCCTCTTGTTCCTCTTCTTCGATTGTCCTTCCTCTTCTTCATCTTTCGCTTCTACCTCTCCTTCTTCTTCTTGCTCTCCTTCTTCTTCCTCTTCCTTTTCATCTTCCTCCTTTTCCTCTTCTTGGCGTTCTTCCTCTTCTACCTCTCCTTCTTCCTCCTGGTCTTTTTCTTCTCTTCTTCTCTTCTATTTTCTCCTCTTCCTCAACTTCCTCTTTTTGTCTTCTTATTCTTCCTCTGCTCCCTTCTTCCTCTTCTTCTTCCTCTTCTTCTTCTTCGTTTGCTTTTTCTTCTTCTCCTTTTTCTTCTTCTTATTCTTCTCTTCTATTTTTTGGGTCATATTTTGCTGGAAACCCAGCCATAAAAGTTTTAGAAACTACTTAGATCCTACTGTTTTCAGAGATGTTTTCGTAAACGTTTCATTTCGTGTTTCAGGAAAGAAGTGCTTCC
>JACTAT010000037.1:9265787-9318074 GCA_014526335.1 Chrysaora quinquecirrha
CTCGAGTGAGTAGAAAGTATTAAGAATATTCATTTAAAAACTAAAAAAATATGCACCTTAAATATACGGGGCTTAAAATATGTTTTTGTAGTCTTTAAGCCCCGCTAATGTGCGATTTTTCACCTGTTTTGGCGATGCCACACAACTAAAATTGCCCTGTTCTGAGAAACATTGAGTTGGCTATACGCTCCGAAAAAATATGCTGCGGCAGTTCCGTCAGCACCAAAATTCTTGCTTGCCTCGTCCACAGACTCATTCGTGGACTGTATTCTAGCAACTGGTAAAATGGAAGTCTCTTTTGAAGTTCAAACCGTGAATCTCTCGATAGTCTCGGAAGCCTTCTGCTTTGATGACAGAAGGTTGCCAAAACCTACCGTTTTCAGAAGAATGGCTTTGAAAACACACATTCCGAAAAAAGAAGACTATCGAAAGAAGAATTGATTTGAGCTCTCCAAAACCTTCTGCTATCAAAAGCAGAAGGTTTCCGAGACTTTCGAGAGATTTTCGGTTTGAAGTTCGAAAGCAACTTCCACCAGTTGCCAGGATACACTCGACGAATGGGTCTGGGGACGAGGCAAGCAAGAATTTTGGCGCGAAAATTTTCAGATTTCCAGAATTCGTGTTTCTTGAAAATCATGGCTTCTGTTTTTGGTAGCATTTTCCTTTCAAAATTCGGAAGGTTTTGGAGATTTAGAAGACAACTCCCTTAGAATATATGGAGACTTCCTTCTAATTTGCATTTTATCTTCCAATTTCAGCTCTCCTTTGCATTCTTCATTGCGATTTTGGAAACGAAAACCAGAGAACATAGTTACGAACGATGCGAATACCACAACTCAAAATAATAACGATACGTCGAAAGACACGGCTTCTTTACAAAGTGAAAGACCAGAAAATTTAGAAAATGCATCGATTGAACTAAAACAATTGGAGGATTTAACGAAAAAAGTTGCAGAGCAGTCTGAAGAACTATCTGATGTTTCTTGCAATACTGTGAACAGAGATGCCCAGAGTAGCTTAGAACAACCACAAGCTGACATTATTCCTCAGAGTGTAACTTTGAGTTCGAAACCGGCTAAAAAATGCGATCCGAATAATAGCAGTGATAATGAACCGCATGCGGAATCGAGCATCGAATCAGATGAAATTGAAAGAAATATTGCGAAAATAAATTTACTTGATCATGTGGAGAATATTGAAAATGAATTGAATGATCGGATGGATGAGATTGAGAAAAGTCTAGATCGTAAGTTTATTTAGATTTTTCATTTTGAGGTATGAAAGTAACTCTTAAAAAGTTAAATACCTTATCAAATGCCTCCTGGAGCAGATACCTCCCTTCATTTTCATTTGGTTTCCGCTTTAAATTTTCAGTTCTGGAAAATGAGTATAAGAAAATTGGAGATGAAAGTTGCGAAAATTGGCCTAGATCTGCTTTCAAAATGGCTCTTCCTGACGTCACTTCGATTGCCAAACACGTAAGACTTATCAATATGCATCTGCTGGACGCAAGCTGATTTTTTCCAAGTTCCCAAAGACAGGTAAAAGAAGATGGTCCAGGCTGGCTCTACTTAATTACAGTAAAAATGCCGCTGTCTATTTAAGGAAGAAAAGAGAAGAAGGAAGCTTTATCAAGCAAGCCTGATTCAGATAGAGGCTGGCACGTGCTCGCTATGATACAGAGGCCAGCACAGATACGATACCGAGAACTTCGTTTGAAACAAGCGTGATTTATTTGGCCTAATTTACATAAAGATTCTTATCAAAGGATGCGATTTTTCATATTTTATTTACTTTATTTACTTTGTGTATTTGTTCTGATGTTTTGTTGTAAATTGTTCAGTTGTTTTCTTGAAAAATTCGTTTCTTGTGTTGAACTTAACTTGCATACGAGCTAGAATTATTATGCCGATAATCTTACAGCTTTTAAATCGATAAAGTTGATTTTATGAACTGGAGGAGGAATATTTGACTTTGGAAGTTTTGTTGCTATACACGGAATTTCTTTTTAATCATTTACAGAAAGAAGAAAAAATTCTCTCATAAATCTATTTAAATACTGAATATGAATCTTGAGTTTTCGTTGCATAATCGTTAGGCCCTGGCCAAACGATCAAACATTTTCAAACATTTGAAATTAGCTTGTCAAGCAAATTGTTCTACCATTTGGCCTCGACATGAAACACTGCTCATCAAATATTATTGCTAGACTTATCACACGAGTCGTACTATTCGCAAACAACAACCAACAATTACCCGAACAACCTGTTTGACCAGTTTTTTCTCCAAAACCTTGCGTCGTCAAAAGCAGAAAAAGCTGAAGGTTCCCGAGATTTTCCAGAGATTGTCCGTCGGTTTGAAGTTCGAAAGAGACTTCCATTTTACCAGTTGCCAGTTGCCAGGATACATTCAACGATTGGGTCTTGGGATGCGGTTTTGATAAAAATTCAATAACAGATCTCTAACTAGTTTTGTTTTACTGAATTTTCGCAAGAATGTTTCTATCACGGCCTTATCGGCACTAGAAGTTTTACATAAAAGGCAAAGCATCCTGAAAACAACATTTGTTTCTTGATCTGAAGAATATTGAAAGAAAGTAAGAACAGTGTGTAATCTGCATTGTCTTCTCTTTGTGTTGTCAGTGTTACCGCAAGTTTTTAGCCTACACGCAAGCTACTGCTTTTGTGCGATTTGTCCATTTGTGTATGCTGTCCATCATTCACCGATATAGACCAATCAACGTTAATGTTAACGTGCACGTGACAGGAACAATTTATTTGTCTATTAAAGAACGCTCCCTCGCTGGATACATAAGGAAATTATTTGCATTCTCGACCATCAGGGCGAGGAAAGTGAAGCAATTTTCACAAAAGATATTTTTAGCATGAAGGCTCTTTTGGTTTTGGCCTTGCCTTTCTGTGCCTGGTTCACTCAGCGCCAGTCAATGAGGGTAACTATACAGTATTACATATTACATGTATATCTTTCATTTCGGTGACAAAGGCACAAATAGAGTGCTAAATCTGTGCATGTGCTTTCAGTTTTTATAGAACAAGAACAAGATTTGAATTAAGGTCCTGGCCAAACGATTAAACATTGTTGGTCAAACATTTTAAATGTGCTTGTCAAGAAAAATGTTTGACCGTTTGACCACGTCTAAAAACATTGCTCGTCCACGTTTTGTTTGCGTCAAGCGAAAATGTTTCCAAATTTTCTCAATAACATCACCCCGACAAATTTTGCTTAATTTTGCTTGTCAAACAATGTTTGTTTGTTTGGCCACCTTTCCAACATTTATTACTTAAACAGCTCCCAGCATTTCTGCACCTAGCAACATTTCTTAGCAACAAGGCGTTCGTGCTTGCGCATTAGCCAAAACTTCGTTGCTCCAAAATGGCGGACATCAATGTTTTTGGATGTGGCCAAACGGTCAAACATTTGTTGTAACGCAGCTTTAAAAAATGTTTAACCAACAATGTTTGATCGTTTGGCCAGGGTCTCAAGCAACAAAAATCTTCGTACGTTTTTGCTTGCAAGAAAGGTAGATCAGTGCTACCAAGATGTGTCTATTTTTAGATATGACGTCATCCGCAGACAACTTATACAATACAAGGCAAAATTATCTTTCAGCTGAAACCAGTGAGGAATTTGAAGAATTCTTTGAAGAACCCGAGGCAGATGATGAGGTAGAGAATGAAGATGAAGATGAAGATGAGGAGGTAACTAAGACGCTTCAGTTCTGTTTATAAATATCAAATTAAAATCTTCCATCTAAATGGAAGAGAGTGGTGTATTAGGGGGGACTCAGAGCGCAGAGTCGAAAAATCCTGAATATTTGCCTTTAACTAAAACATTTTACTTCTTTCGAACAGTTAGTTGCTTTCCAAGTTCAACCTCTTGCTATGACTATTTTTGTTAAAGAATGAAGACAAGAAAGAGCCCAAACAGGACGACAATGAAGAGACCATGCACTACCGTGATGAGAAGAAGAAGGAACCCAAGAATGAAGAGGCCATGCACTACCGTGATGAGAAGAAGAAGGAACCCAAGAATGAAGAGGCCATGCACTACCGTGATGAGAAGAAGAAAGAACCCAAGAATGAAGAGGCCATGAACTACCGTGATGAGAAGAAGAAGGAACCCAAGAATGAAGAGGCCATGCACTACCGTGATGAGAAGAAGAAGGAACCCAAGAATGAAGAGGCCATGCACTACCGTGATGAGAAGAAGAAGGAACCCAAGAATGAAGAGGCCATGCACTACCGTGATGAGAAGAAGAAGGAACCCAAGAATGAAGAGGCCATGCACTACCGTGATGAGAAGAAGAAGGAACCCAAGAATGAAGAGGCCATGCACTACCGTGATGAGAAGAAGAAAGAACCCAAGAATGAAGAGGCCATGCACTACCGTGATGAGAAGAAGAAGGAACCCAAGAATGAAGAGGCCATGAGTTGGTGGTGGGATGGGAAGAAGGAAGAACCCCAGAATGAAGAAGCTATGCACTACCGTGATGAGAAGAAGAAGGAACCCGAGAATGAAGAGGACATGGGTTGGTGGTGAGAAGGGAAGAAGGAAGAACCCTAGAATGAAGAAGCCATGCGTTACCGTGATGCGTAAAATGTTAAAAATATGCAGGAACTATTGTTCTATTACAGTGGAGCACCTTTTACTTATTTTCGAACTTCAATTGATTCAATAATTTGATTTGCAAACTTCTTACTAGTTTTTTTATCATATCTGATTTTTTGCATAGCATAGACCATTTTTAAGTTCGGCCTTATTTGGCACTCGAGGTTTCTTCACACAAAAGATGAGGCTTCTTAAATATCTGTAGACTCAAAAACCACTTGTTTCTGGCACTGAAGAAAATTGAAAGAAAATGAAGCAGTGTGAAATCTGCATTGAACAAATGAACCTGAATGGCGCTATCACTTGATTTCAAATATCACCCATTGTTGTTTTATCTTGTTATCCTTTCAAGCACTGCCTAAATACACCTTTTCAACTAAGGGCCTCGTTTTCAAAAATATTTAAAAGAAAGTCATAGAGAAATTTCGACTTCAGATTCGCATTTAGCACCTTCTTTTTAGGGTTGAAGCAAAGTTAAGTTTTATGCTTTTAGTCCTTACGATCTTGATTTTATAGGTGTTAAAAGCTTGAATTTTATAAAGGACTTGACCATGAAAAATCGCTGGAGGTGAAATTTTACACCCTCAATCATTTTACACTGTCAAATCCTTTATGAATTTTCAAACTTTTAATCGCTATAGAATCAACATCGTAAGGAGTTAAAGCGTAAAAATTTCCCTCAAAGTTAAAATAAAGGAGCTGAATTCGAATCTGAAGTTGAAATTTCTCTGTGACTCAATTTTCAATTTTTTTGAAAACGAGGCCCTTAGTTGAAAAGGTGTATTAGACCATGCGTTGCCGGGTTTCATCAAGACTTTTCAGGATAGATGTTATGTGAAAACTCACTAGCGAGTAGTGCGAAAAAACCGGCTACACGCTGCGACATTGGCAACAAGAAAAAAAATGTCGCGAAAAGCTCAACCAAATCAATGTTGGGCTTCATCACTGCTACACATGTCGCAGAGCATTTTGTTCGAAAATTTATCCTTGGCTGCACATGTTTTGAGAGTCGCGGCGACGGGCATGTTCAGTCGCCATTTCAAGCAAACGGTCGCAAGTGCAGCCGCGGCTTGAGTTGTGAGCGAATTTTAAGCCCTCCAAAGTCCAAACGGTCAAACATTAGTGGTCCAACATCTGAGATTTGCTTGTCAAGCAAAATGTTTGACCGTTTGATCATTTGTTGTAATTATAATTGTACATTGTTTAACGTTAGTATAACACAATAGTGATAAACACTAATTCAAACTAACATTAAGCAACTCCACAGATTGCATCAAAGAATCATTTATTACAGAAGGAACACGCACACTTTTTATTTAAGAACCATGTCTTTATTAAGCTTTTAACTCTTCGTTATTTCGGGCTGACTTGATTTCAGCTGGAAGTGAGTTCCAGATTTTGGGCCCTTGAACACTCAAAGATTTAATGCCGTAATTTACGGCCAGGGCCTTACTAACCATCAATAATTGGGAGCTCCCGTCAAGGACAGACTCACAATCCATGAAGATTGCGCCCCGGGGGGAGGTACTTCAATGTGTCCATGATTAGACGTGAATCTGGACTTTGACAAAAGGACCCATTTGTATGATAGGATTTTCAAGGATTTCTGACCCATTTGCATGAAAATCGGGAAATTTCAAGCCCTTGTGTATGAATTTGGTTGATTTTAAAACCCTTTTACAGTGCTAGAATTCACGAAAGGTCTCGCAAAATCGAATCTGACGGCGATTCTTTGCAATCAATGTGACTGAGCTCTGTTGTTGCTGCTAATTCATCGTTTGGAAAGCAAAAAACAAAGTAGAAAGGTTGTCAGCCACTTTGCGGTAAATCACAATGGGACCTTTTGGTAATCAAATCCTAAAATACCAACCCATCAACCAGAATCGAGCAGAATATCAGACCCATGTGTAGAGAAATTCAGTCGAAAAAACCCATCCATATGAGCGGCACGTCTGGTATGTCTACATATTGAAGTACCTCCCCCCCCCCGGGGATTGCGCCCTGGAGGCACGTTCTACGTTTCTAAGGGCGCGTTCTTCTAACCCAATTCCTTTTTCGGTAGCCTTCTTTTCTCGGAATGCGTTTTTTTGGAAGCCATTCTTCTGAAAATGGCAGGTTTTGGAGCTCTCCAAAAAAGGGTTCCCGAGATTTTCCAGAGATTTTCGGTTTAAAGTTCAAAAGAGACTTCCATTTTACAAGTTGCCAGCTGTAAATAAAGGCACTCAAAATCGCGGGGGGGCTTTTCCAATCCTCCTTGTATGCTGTCAATCATTCACCGATATAGACCAATCAACGTTAGCGTTAACGTGCACGTGACAGGAAAAAGTTATTTGTCTTTTAAATAACGCTACCTCGCTGGGTACATAGAAAATTATTTGCATTTTCGACCATCAGGGCAAGGAAAGTGAAGCAATTTTCACAAAAGACATTTATAGTATGAAGGCTCTTTTGGTTTTGGCCTTGCCTTTCTGTGCTTGGTTTACTCAGCGCCAATCAACGAGGGTAACTATACAGTATTACATTTTACATGTACAGTTGACATCCGCTATCTCGACTGCCCGCTGTCTCGAACATTCGCTATCTCGAAGGATTTTCATTTCCCCTCGTTTTGGTATAAGGGTTTGTATTGAAGAATCACCCGCTATCTCGAACCCCGTTATCTCGAACATTCGCTGTCTCGAACCATTTTCGATTTCTCATGGATGAAAACCTGCTCTTTAAATTTTCTGCTGAACTGGATAGACAGGCTGAAAATATGTATAAGTTCGCCTAGCGGAGTGGGAATGGCAGCAGCTAAGTGATATGCTGCCCATGTATTACAATAGATGAAGCTGTTCTCTTTAGAGATGTACTGCATCGCCATTATCTCAATTACACCAATAGTAGGGGCGAAAGCAGATGTGCTTTGACTCCTATGTAAAAAATACCACACTTGTTTGATGAAATTTGGGATCAGTAGCCCTGCATATTAATAGGGGTTCTTTTTCTGACTTTTCTGATCACGAACAAATTCCAGTTTCCCTTGAGAGTTCGAGGTAGGGGATGTCAACTGTATATCTTTGCATTCAGCTGTATACTTGACCATGCTTATTGCAAACGTAATTTGTCATAGCCTTAGCTAAGTTTGAAATTCTAAACCATCCTAGGGCCCAGGACAACGCAGCTTAATCAAATACTCTTAGATGCCTAATTGCCGGGGGGGTCCCAATTAGCGGGGGGGTTGGATTTTTTGTTGAAAATTAATTGCCGGGGGGGTCCCAATTAGCGGGGGGGTTGGATTTTTGTTGAACTTGACTCAAGACTCAGACTCAATTTTTATCTTATTTTGTCCATGCCAGACTGGTATCTATTTATTTTGTGATTTTGAATACTCTGATATGAATTTTCAATACGCGTCACTTACGCGAAGTTGAAAAATTTAATAAGCGGGGGGGTCCTAATAAGAGCGGGGGGGTTGGAAAAATTTTCAAAAATTAATTAGCGGGGGGGGACGGCAATTAGGCACCTAAGAGTACAGTGTAGGCAGAAACATCGCGGTGCAAGACACAAAAGACAACTATGTTTGTTTAGTTTGCTAATGTTTCGCCCTGCCAAGCAGAGCTTCTTCAGAGTGTGATCGAATACCATATATTTGTATTCGATCATACTGTGAAGAAGCCCTGCTTGGCAGGGCGAAATATTAGCAAACTAAAAGAACATAGTTGTCTTTTGTGTCTTGCGCCGCGGTGTTTCTGCCTACACTGTACTTATTCAACTCTTCGCCGCAAGAAGCTCCCTAGCTGAAAGCAAGCAGTAAGCTAAGTGAAATAACTTGCTTGATATTTTGATATGAAAATGAATGGGAAGGCAGTCGACCACAAATCCTATTGAGTTCTTTCGTGCAGAGCACGATACATCTCAATTGCCATATAAGGCGTGGAGCCATGGCTTCTGTCATGTGATATGAAGTGAAGTGAACTTCCATTCACGGGGGCTCCTTTATGTCAACATTTGTAACAACAACCACATAAAATAGGATTCAATTCATGCGGGTAAAAAATTTGAAATGAGTAGGAATGTTGCAAAAGAGCGCTGTAATGAAAGTATTGCAAGTTGCAGAACAGCACTCTGGTTCCTCGACATCTCAGCCATTTTGTATTTGGCAAGGAGAAGTTCAAGCTGCAACTAGACTGGATTCAACAAGCTTGTATTTAATGGAATGAGAGCGACCTAACAATAATGCAGGGCCGGTAGGTTCTTCCGAGACCGGAGAAGTTGTCTAGAATACAGTAATACATTATAATTTATTGTTCTAATTATATTCAGATTGATTTTCAGCTCTATTAAATTTTCTTTTATTCAAATTCAACTTCATACAACTTCAAATCAGCATTTTAGCTACTGGTCCAAATATTTCAATTTAGTAAGGCTTGTCTTTTCCATTTTACAACAAACGTTGAGGCAGAGAGAGCCAGAGAGGCCTGCGTGCATCCCCCCAGGCCACACACAGCCAAGCCATTCCCATCCACAATGCTTTTGTCTTTAACTGAACATTATCCGGAGGTCCATTTCACACCAATGCCTTGCTGTACTGTGAAATTCGGCTCTTTGAAACCAAGAGCTGTAAAAAGTCAGCCATTGTTCATGCCCGTTGTTCCATTCTGCAAAACTAACAAGTTTCTACACACGTACCCCCTGAAATAAGCGATCACATTCTGAGAGCTATTGTTTGAATCTCATTGTTATCTGTAGCGCCTCCGCAGCCAGATGTTTTGCCAGGGTCTCAAGCAGCAAAAATCTTCGCACGTTTTTGCTTGCAAGAAAGGTAGATCAGTGCTACCAATATGTGTCTATTTTAAGATATGACGTCAACCGCAGACAACTTATACAATACAAGGCAAAATTATCTTTCAGCTGAAACCAGTGAGGAATTTGAAGAATTCCTTGAAGAACCCGAGGCAGATGATGAGGTAGAGAATGAAGATGAAGATGAAGATGAAGATGAGGAGGTAACTAAGACGCTTCAGTTCTCTTTATAAATATCAAATTAAAATCTTCCATTTAGATGGAAGATAGTGGTGTATTCTAGGAGGGGGGCTCAGAGCGCAGAGTCGAAAAATCCCGAATATTTGCCTTTAACTAAAATATTTTACTTCTTTCGAACAGTTAGTTGCTTTCCAAGTTCAACCTCTTGCTATGACTATTTTTGTTGAAGGATGAAGACAAGAAAGAGCCCAAACAGGACGACAATGAAGAAGCCATGCACTACCGTGATGAGAAGAAGAAGGAACCCAAGAATGAAGAGGCCATGCACTACCGTGATGAGAAGAAGAAGGAACCCAACAATGAAGAGGCCATGCACTACCGTGATGAGAAGAAGAAGGAACCCAAGAATGAAGAGGCCATGCACTACCGTGCTGAAAAGAAGAAGGAACCCAAGAATGAAGAGGCCATGCACTACCGTGATGAGAAGAAGAAGGAACCCAAGAATGAAGAGGCCATGCACTACCGTGATGAGAAGAAGAAGGAACCCAAGAATGAAGAGGCCATGCACTACCGTGATGAGAAGAAGAAGGAACCCAACAATGAAGAAGCCATGCACTACCGTGATGAGAAGAAGAAGGAACCCAAGAATGAAGAGGCCATGCACTACCGTGATGAGAAGAAGAAGGAACCCAAGAATGAAGAGGCCATGCACTACCGTGATGAGAAGAAGAAGGAACCCAACAATGAAGAGGCCATGCACTACCGTGATGAGAAGAAGAAGGAACCCAAGAATGAAGAGGCCATGCACTACCGTGATGAGAAGAAGAAGGAACCCAACAACGAAGAAGCCATGCGCTACCGTGATGAGAAGAAGAAGGAACCCAAGAATGAAGAGGCCATGCACTACCGTGATGAGAAGAAGAAGGAACCCAAGAATGAAGAGGCCATGCACTACCGTGCTGAAAAGAAGAAGGAACCCAAGAATGAAGAAGCCATGCACTACCGTGATGAGAAGAAGAAGGAACCCAAGAATGAAGAGGCCATGCGCTACCGTGACGAGAAGAAGAAGGAACCCAAGAATGAAGAGGCCATGCACTACCGTGATGAGAAGAAGAAGGAACCCAACAATGAAGAAGCCATGCACTACCGTGATGAGAAGAAGAAGGAACCCAAGAATGAAGAGGCCATGCACTACCGTGATGAGAAGAAGAAGGAACCCAAGAATGAAGAGGCCATGCACTACCGTGATGAGAAGAAGAAGGAACCAAACAATGAAGAGGCCATGCACTACCGTGATGAGAAGAAGAAGGAACCCAAGAATGAAGAGGCCATGCACTACCGTGATGAGAAGAAGAAGGAACCCAACAATGAAGAAGCCATGCACTACCGTGATGAGAAGAAGAAGGAACCCAAGAATAAAGAGGCCATGCACTACCGTGATGAGAAGAAGAAGGAAACCAAGAATGAAGAGGCCATGCACTACCGTGATGAGAAGAAGAAGGAACCCAACAATGAAGAGGCCATGCACTACCGTGATGAGAAGAAGAAGGAACCCAAGAATGAAGAGGCCATGCACTACCGTGATGAGAAGAAGAAGGAACCCAACAACGAAGAAGCCATGCGCTACCGTGATGAGAAGAAGAAGGAACCCAACAATGAAGAGGCCATGCGTTACCGTGATGCGTAAAATGTTAAAAATATGCAGGAACTATTGTTCTATTAAAGTGGAACACCTTCTAATTATTTTCGCACTTCAATTGATTCAATAATTTGATTTGCAAACTTCTTACTAGTTTTTTTATCATATCTGATTTTTTGCATAGCATAGACCATTTTTAAGTTCGGCCTTATTTGGCACTTGAGGTTTCTTCACACAAAAGATGAGTCTTCTTAAATATCTGTAGACTCAAAAACCACTTGCTTCTGGCACTGAAGAAAATTGAAAGAAAATGAAGCAGTGTGAAATCTGCATTGAACAAATGAACCTGAATGGCGCTATTACCTGATTTCAAATAGCATCCTTTGTTGTTTTATCCTGTTATCCTTTCAAGCACTGCCAAAATTAGGCCATGCGTTAGTGGAATTCATCAAGACTTTTCAGGAAAGAGGTTATGTGAAAACTCCATCTCATTCCATTCCATTCCATGATTCCATTCTATCTTTCCTTCTTCCACGTTTTAGCGAGGAGAAGGAATCTCGCGCTTAGTGAAAACTGTCAATCATTCATCAACATCAACCAATCAACGTTAATCACGTGACAGGAACAATTGATTCGTCGATAAAAAGAACGCTCCCTTCTGGATTTTAGGAATCAATTTTCTTCGTTATTTTTCGGGCGAGGGAACAAGAAAAGTGAAATAGATTTTCAATCAGAAAAGTAATTTTAAGCAAGTATGAAGGTTCTTTTGGTTCTTGGTCTGGCCTTTTTGTGCCTGGTTCAATCAGTACCACTCAAGGAGGGTAAGTATATTGTAAACCGCAACGTACAAAGTGCCGAATCTGTGCATTTGCTTTCGCCTTGTTTGTGACCGCTGTTAGGGTTGTCAAGGCCTCTTCGCTTGTTAACAGCCGTTTGAAAGGTCCTTTTTCATGTTTATTTCTTCGTAGATAGTTTAGAATTAGTCAAATTCAAGCATTTGGCTAATGAATAAGTAAAATCTTTCGATATTCGTTATGTCGAAGCAGAGTATCGAGTTGGAAAGGCCTCTTGAAGAAGAAGCATTCCGATGGTTAGGCCCATTTTATGCTTAGGCAAGCAAAGGAATGTCGGCAACTGTTTGCGTAATGTGCGTGTTAGATTCAAAAAAAGTTTTCAGTTTTTATGGAACCAGATTTGAGGTTAGCTCCGTACTTGTTTTGCGTGCCTAAATAGCTGATAGGTGGCTCCATTCTATCGAAATGTGTCTATTTTAATGTATGACGTCAACCACATGACAGACGAGGAAAAATTCTCTTTCACTTTCAGCTGAAACAAGTAAGGACAAACAAGTGGCTGAGGATTTCTCTGACCCACAAGAAGATGCCTTGCCCGAAGATGAAGAATTTGAAGAATTCAGTGAAGAACCCGAGGAAGATGAAGAAGACGAGCCAGAGGAAGATGGGGATGAAACTGAAGAAGATGAAGATGAGGAAATGACTCACTCAGAAGATCCAGAAAAAACAAGTGAAGAGGAAAAGAAAGAACCAGAGAAGAAAGTCGAAGAGAAGAAAGAGCCCAAGAAGGTTTGGTTCATGAATATGAAATTCAATTTTGAATTTTTTTTGGGGGGGGGGGTGGAAGAATTTGCAGATTCAAAGCCATTACCTTCAAATGCACTTTTGATTAGCATGTTATGACCAACCCTTTTTCACGAAGGTTGAAGAGAAGAAAGAGCCAGAGCAGAAGAAAGTAGAGGAGAAGAAGGAGCCCAAAGAAGAGAAGGTTGAGGAGAAGAAGGAGCCCAAGAAGGTTGAAGAAAAGAAGGAGCCTAAAGAAGAGAAGGTTGAAGAGAAGAAGGAGCCCAAAGAAGAGAAGGTTGAAGAGAAGAAGGAGCCCAAGAAGGTCGAGGAAAAGAAGGAGCCCAAGAAGGTCGAGGAGAAGAAGGATACCGCTGCTGAAGAGCTTGCAGAAATGAATCCAGAGGAGCATGCATATATGTCTCCTGTAGAAGAACCCGAGGAAGACGAGAGCTACATTGCAGATCCTGAGGAGTACAATGAAGAGGCAGACTTTGATGAGTCTGAACCAGAGGCTGACAGCGAATACTAGGCACCAATATGCCATGATGCATGAGGCTTTTGATGAGGGATTCAGTAAGGAACTGGTCCAATTTGTAGCACCTTTCAAGTATAGACTATTTTTTATACATCTGTAGAATGGCTTTTTTATTTTTTTGTACTTCACTGGATTTTGTGAGTTGAGTTTGCAAATGTCTCTCTTGTTTTTCAGTTCTATCTGAATTCGCACAAAGACCTTTTTTTAATTTGGCCTTTTTTGCATTCTTGAGGTTTTTGCATAAAAGACAGAGGCTTCCTTAATATCTTTAGACTCTGAAACCACTTTTGTTTTCTGGCACTAAAGAAAATTGAAAGGAAATGAAACAGTGTGAAATCTGCTTTGAATAAATGATCCTGAATGGTACTGAGAAACAAGATTTGAAATAGCACCCTTTGTTGTTTTATAATCTTAAGTTTTTGAAAACTGACCACACTGCCTAATAAGGTGAAGATGTAATCACGTGGTGTATGATTCCTTGAAATTATCGAAGATGAAGGTGCCGTAGGAATGTAGACTTGCTCAAGTTTTTTATGTCCGAAGGACATATTAAGAGGGTGTTCGTTGTAATAGGCATATAGGCATATAGGCATATAGGCATATAGACGCTTTTTCGTGCCAAAACGTAACAAAAGATAAACCACAAATAATAGGAATTAAACTTTGAAATCGCCGTTAAGTGTTGTCGTTAGTGGGCATAATTAACAAAATGCAATTGCTTGCCAAAAACATCAATTAGTATCAACTGTTAGTGTAGCGCAGTGGAATAATGCGCTTGTTTCTTGCGCTAAGGGTTGCGAGCTCGATCCAGATGCAGGAAACTAAAATTTGACACCATGATTTTCTCGCAAAAAGCCGGCTCGGTCGGGCTTCAAAAAAAGGTTTGACTACAATATTGCAAAATGTTGCTCAAGTCTAATTTGATTTTATTTTTTATTTTGAAATATTTTCACACAATTTTGATTGGGTTGTTATTCTCAGAGGTTTCTAGAAGTCCTCTTACATGTAAGATATTTTCGTGTGAAGAGAGGAGGAGATTGTGGCGCAGTAGAAATTGTTGCCAAGTTAGACAGAAGAAATTTTTTCAAAACAGTTTGCGGCTTCGAGAATCATCTGAAAATAAATGGTTCAAAGTTGGCAATCAATTCTTCAAAGTGCTACTAATTATCGAATATAGTCATCTGCATAGTATGCGAATTCTTATGATAGCTTTTGGAGATTCTAGAATTAAATTCATCATTTGAAGCGAAGATTACAGGTTTCGGTGCACTGAAGGGAGTTATTTGTTACACAGTTTAACCTATGAGTTCAAATTTATTAGTACATATACGTTACTAGAGGTTTTCTATTTTCGATTCAAACTTTTGGGATTCTTCCAGGAAAGATTCATCTGATCACATTGTCAACAATCGCATCATCATCATAATGGATCATTATCATCATCAGCATCATCATCACAATCACCAATCATTGTTTTCAACATGATCATCCTTGTTGAAGAAGATGAAGATCATGTTGAAGACAATGATGATCATGTTAAAGACGATGATGATCATGTTAAAGACGGTGATCATCATTTTTGTCTTCAACGTGATCATCATCATCGTTGTCGTCGTCGTCGAGCATCATATTCATCATCATGATCGTCTTTAGCATGATCATTATGGTCATTATCATTATCATCATCATCTTCAAAATCATCATCATCATCATCATCATCATCACCAACATCATCATCATCATTCTCATCATCGTTGTCATAATCTTCATCATCGTTGTCTTCTTCGTCATTCGTCATTAACATCATTTTCATCATTATTATCATCATCATCAGCGTCCTTCGGACATTGCTACAGCGTTGCTATTTTTCTTTATTGTTGCTATTACTTAACTACACTATTGCGGATATTTTGGCACTTGGGACATTTTTTGGTAATAGCCAGAAGTCACGTGATCGATGACGTATGTAGTTGACGGTCAGTAAAAAAATCAAAGTTAAGATATGTCAAATTTCAGTATACCATATGAAAGAGCGTCAAAAATGCAGCAAAATATTATAAGACATGCCTTGCATTTGAGTTACGGATACAAAGTTATGCACAGTTAAAAACGTGCTCCTCCGCAGAAGCTCAAATTTTTTTGAGCTTTCAAAATTGATTCTGTCATATGTCTGAAGCAAAATTACTGTCTTTTACATTTTGTTGAGGTATCACGGATGTGTAAAAGGTCCGAAACGTTCAGAAAAACTTAGATTCATAGTGATAATTGTCAATCAGTCCCATCCAAATGTTCTTCTTACCTACTGAACAAGGCCAAAAGCTTGCGACTTTGAGTTCATGTGCTTTTCCGATGATACTTAGGGAATGCAATGCACGCCTGTCCAATTTCAACGACTTACAATAATCAAAAGTTCTTACCCCTTGAGAAGCCGAAACTTTGGGAGATCGCGTTCGACTTTGCGTTTATGTGTTGCCTTTAGAGACACTCTATGTAGCTACTCTACGTCTATCGTTTGTACTGTATGATTCTTTACGTATTTTTTCTTGCAACCATAATTCTTTAGCAGTATTTTCAAGGTCAACATACTTTACATCATGCGTCTAGAACTTGTAGCTCAACCCTGAATTTTATCAAGTGCGGTAAAGCGTGGTATAAAATAACTAGTTGTGCAAGTCTCCACTGCAGCTCCATTGCGAGATCTTTTGCAAAGAAGAATAGCAGAATATGAGAGTGTATTGTTAGAAAACGCACTGGTATCACTCACTAAGTTGCGTTCGTGCAGGGCATCTTTGAACATTGTAACTACTGGGCCATTGGCCCAGTGGGCCCTTTTCCTTGCCCAGTAAAAGGAGCAAAATTTGTGGCTTTTGGCCTACTAGATTGGGCCCTTTCTAAGTTGGTGAAATAGAATCATTTTGTAGTTAGATATACTATAGCATATTTCAGTCACGGAAACCCAACCAGGGCGACTCTAGACACATAAAATTCCAAAATTTTCCGTGGGAGTATGTCCCTGTACCCTCCTTGGGAAGTGCACCTTTGGCACATGTTTCTCATTACATGTTTGCTTCATGGTCGGAAAAGGTGTTTGCAGGCCACTGGAGTTACCAGCCATTTATTTCTTGATATAGTCTTGATTGCAGACCTTACTTTTTTCTCAGTGAATCGAGCTCTCCTGTTGGATTGGCCCACTAGTCATAATTCCTTAGATGATGCCCTGCGGTTCATGATAATGTTCTTTCGCTGTTTCATTAGAAGCGCCATTGACATCATCTGCTCTTTTATTTGGTTGTATCTCTCTTCTTGTTGTTCTACTTTCACGTTTGCCATTTACATTCCATACCAAATGCTACATCGGCTTCTTGAAATTGAATATAGACCGTTTCGCACTTCCCTAACATGGTAACTAATGTTGTGTATGCTTGAACTATTTAATCTGATGAAGCCAATGGAGCTTTGTGGATCCTGATAATAGAGACTGGGTGACTATCGAACAGCATAGTCGGAAAACAGGTTGACGTTCCCGTACAATAATTACATATATGAAAGCAATTCGTCCTAATAAAGCTTTTACAGAAAACCACATACCCGAACCTGAGCACCAAGCGTAGCAGGCTGAATCGTGAAGCAGATAGCAGCCAGTTTCAACGTTAGCGTTCCTTTTTGGAGAATTATTGTGTATTTTCAATCAGATTAGGTATATTAAATAGGCGAACAGCAATCCCCAAGTCTTACTTTACGAACAACTTTTTATCTTCACGGGTCAAAAAATTCAAAGTCCATTTCTAAGTTTAGCAAATTTAGCGCTGCTTACAGTATTAACTGTTGCTTTGAAGTATACCTGCTTTCTATTTCGGCATTTTCGAAAGCGCGGACGTAGTGCCAAGATCTGACAATGCGCCATTGAGTCAGCTTTAAGCGCTCCTCCAAGCGTCAGAAGTTCAGACCAACGGTGCACTGTGCCCAAATGTAAACCAGCCGTTATCGGCAAGCGCTCCGCTTTATACGCTTCAAGAAATGACGAGGTTCTTAAGTAATAGCGAACTATTGACTGCTTGACTGCTCACGACTACGAATCTAAGTTTCTCTTACAAATTTGTGCCATTTATGTACCTTAAATAGGAATAGTTATGGTAAAACGTTGGAATTGGACAGGCGTACATTGCATTACCTAAGTATCATCGGAAAAGCACATGAACTCAACGTCGCAAGCTTTTGGCCTTGTTCAGTAGGTAAGAAGAACGTCTGATTGACAATTATCACTATGAATCTAAGTTTTTCTGATCGTTTCGGACCTTTAACACATCTGTGATACCTCAACAAAATGTAAAAGACAGTAGTTTTGCTTCAGACCGATGACAGAATCAATTTTGAAAGCTCAAAAAATTTGAGCCTCTGCGGAGGAGCACATTTTAACTGTGCATAACTTTGTATCCGTAACTCAAATTCAAATGCAAGGCATGTCTTATAATGTTTTGCTGCATTTTTGACGCTCTTTCATATGGTATACTGAAATTTGAAATATCTTAACTTTGATTTTTTACTGACCATCAACTACATACGTCATCGATCACGTGACTTCTGGCTATTACCAAAAAATGTCCCAAGTGCCAAAATATCCGCAATAGTGTAGTTAAGTAATAGCAACAATAAAATTTTCGGTTACCCAGTTTGCTAGATGGTTACAATAATTTCCCTGTCTATAAGGAAGATTATATCTTCCCCCGCTTCACTCTTTGAGTTCTATTTTTAAAAAGACACTGCGGAGGAGTGTGACTTAGAGAGAAGTTCAGAAGTCCAACACTAATTTTCCCCCAAGCAATTAACAGAGCATGGGCCGTTATGGGAAGCAACATAGATAAAAATCGTCCTCGCCCCTTGGAGATTTTTTTCGCATTTTTTGTGATTATCATGATTTTCTCAATCAGATTTGACAATACAGGCAATTTTATTACAAGTTTTTCAATATTTGCCAAAGGGTTAAGCTAAAGCACGCGCTGTTTCGGCACCTTTCATCACCTAGAGCTGTCAAATTGTTCCTGATATGAACCTAGTTTTTTGCGCAACGAGGAAGTGCAAAGTACTGTGGCCTGTTTTCGTGCAAACCGTTTGAAGTAAGCTATTCTTGGAATATCTTTATTTTTTGGCAATAATATTTCCCATCCAGTAGCATTAAAACAGTAATACTTCAGTATCGTGGTACACAAGTAAAGATTGCTAACTGAGAAGAAAGATATTGCAATTTTTGAATGTGACAAAACTTGTCATTTGTCAAGACTAAGTTGTATGAAATTTGTATGCTGGGCACCTCAGCAAAAATTACGTTATATGTAGCAGAGTTAAACAAGAACTGAAGATAAAAATCTAGTGGAAGGAATCTGAAATTTTGTGGGAAGAAAGCGAAAACAGCCCAAAAGATACCGCATTTGGTCAAAACAACGGTCTGTTTCAAAGGCTACGTATTATCATCGAAATGGTATCGAAACAACATCTCATTTGAAATAAATCAATACCCCCTTTCTTTGTGACCATGACCGTTTTATTTAGCAGTTAATGAACAATACGTCATTATTTCAATGACAGAAAATCGAAAATACCAATAAACATGGATGCTCAAAGAAAGAGGACAAGATTGTTGGTTTTCTGTCTTTTATTTGTTGGATATTGTAATTTGATACTTGGTAAGTACTGGGTTATAACTTCCTCTTTGGGTGAAAGTTTATTTCGCTTCTCTGCAAGGAAATAAACTAAATGTTTTTGTAATTAGCTTGGAAAACTTGACCAGGCTTGCAAGGGCGGCCAGGCCATTCTCTTCGATTTGTAGTTTGAGTTGGAATAAAAGAAATCAACCATTTTCTATCAGAGTTCGTCTATGGAGTCAATTTTACTTCATACCTAACCTAAGTTTGAATAGGAAAAGTTTTTTTATTAAAAAAATTCTCAATCTCATCTCATGACTCTATCAAAAATCATGACAATTGTCAACATGAGTTTGCGAGGGTGTTGTTGTTAATCCCACAGGTAAACAAGTTTTTAGGAGACGAATATTTATTTTTACAAAATCCCCTATCTATGATCTTCTCGACTTTTAGCAAACAGTGCAGCACAGATGGGTGTGGTATTTCGCATTTTGGCGCTTGACCACACCCATTGCGTAAGTCCATTGGTCCATAGGTGCGAATGCTGCCATCTTGGAATTTTTTTTCCTTCGCCCTCAACCCCCTCATCTGATGACTTCTTTGATAAAAAGTTCAGTGCAATCTTCTGTTTTGATTTTTTTATTTTTCGTTTTTGATTATATGAAATTTTAGTGTAGTGCATGTTTTGTTACATTTTATCCACTTTATTGCTTAGAGGTCCTTATTAGTTTTTTTTAGAATTCAAGTACCGCTCTCCCCCGTCTCAAGCGTTGAACTAATGTATGCTGCTCTTTGGTCGCACGATCTATAGTTGCTCGCCGTATTTGCTACACCTTAAAAAGTTGATTCAAACGTGTGCACGTTATAGCGCCTTACACGCTTTTATTATAAAGAACCACTTTATAAGGAACCTACATTTAGAAGGCCCGAAAATTTAAAGAACTTATACTACTAAAGAGAAAATCATTAAAGGCCGGGTTACACGATTAGATATTCCATTAGATTTTCAATTAGATATTCACGTTCTTATTATCTAATGAAATATCTAACCGTGTAACACTCTAAAAATATTGTGTAAGATTTTGAAAAGACGCCATTTTCTTCTAATAATCTTTATGTAAAACGTCGGCGGTATTTTGCATTATCTTAAAGATAATGCATAAAGATTCTGTGCTGAAGAAAATGGCGTCTGACGGTTCGGAGGAAGAAGAAATGCTCCTTCTGACGATAGTTGCCTGTGCCAATTTTATTGATTTAAGGAAGAAGTGTATTTTAAAAAAAAGGAAAAAAGGTTTTGGATGAAGAAATAGCTAAAATTGCTGTAATCTTACCTTTCCACGTCTTCTTGTGAAGTGAAATTTCTGACTGTTCTCCTCAGCTGCCGCCATGTTTCCAAATGGCACCGAAGTACTTCATTTAATCATGAATGTTCGCATCAGGCGGTTTCTTTTGATGTTTCATTAGATTTTCGGAATAAAATCAAATCCATTTGATTTTATTCGAACTACTTTTAGATATTTTTTGGTGGTTTTTCAAAATCTTACACAATATTTTTAGAGTGTTACACGGTTAGATATTTCATTAGATAATAAGAACGTGAATATCTAATTGAAAATCTAATGGAATATCTAATCGTGTAACCCGGCCTTAAGGAACTTTTCAAGGTTGAATGCTTTTATCACTGCAAATAATCAAGAATTAGAAAGCCGGTTCCATTCATTTGCAGTCGAAAATCACATAAATCGTGCGTTACACATGTATCAAATGTTTCCTTGAGTAGTCTTGAGCTTTGCTCACATGCATCTCAAGTGTCTCTCTTTATTTCTTGCTTCTTGAGTTTCAACAGATATTTTCAACATTTATTGTCAAAGATTCCTTTTCTCTGAAGCAAAATTTGCGGAAACTACGTTTCTTTAAGTGACCGTAATCCCGGTGGTTGCATGCGGAGAGGATTCCCCAACTCAAGATGTCGACCATCTTCCAGAAAAATGCGGCGTAGACCCAGACCTCCTTTAAAAGAGAAAGACCAGAAATCTGAACCAGAGTTGCGCCAAACCACCTCCAAGGTACGGTATACGTTTGTATTTTCGTCATCCAATTAAATTATAATATTAAAATGCATTCTGATTATGATTATGATTATGACTACCCTAGATTAACCAGACATTGTTCACCCAGGTCATGGACGTGTTCTTCTAAACCAGTTAATTATTTGGTAGCCTTCTTTGTTCGGAATATGTTTTTTCGAAGACATACTTCTTAAAACGGCAGGTTTTGGAGCTTCCCAAAACCTTCTGTCAATGTCATCAAAAGCAGAAGGTTTCTGAGACTTTCGAGAGATTCTTGGTTTGCAGTTCAAACGGGACTGCAATATTACTAGTTGCCAGGAGACATTCCACTAATGGGTCTGGGGACGAGGCGGGCAAGAATTTTGTCACGTAAGTTTTCAAAATACCAGAATTCCTGTTTTTTTAAAAACATGGATTCTGTTTTTGGTAGCCTGCGTGCAGCCTCAAACTGTTCTTTCGTAAGAAGAGTTTGAGGCTGCACGCAGGCTTGTTTTTGGAAGTTTTCTGTTTTTGAAATGAATTCGGAAGGTTTTTGAGGTTCAGAAGAACACGCCCCATGTATATGCTTTACCGCAACAGACGATCTCAAAAAGATGGCGTCGGGGGTAATTGGACTATGATGCATCATGTTAAAACCTCGAATTTCTATAGTAACACTTAAATTCCGTTACGACGAGCGCCCGCGGTTCCAAACAACAACCTAGACAACCACGATTCGTCCATAGTACAACATTTATTTAAGAACCCAAAGTTTTCAGAAAATTACAGCAAAGATTGTTTGAAATCATTGGCAAAGCAAGATCTTTGTTCTTAGGAGTTTTTGAGTCTGTGTCCACATCAAAACCAAAAGACAGGTTCTGTGTAGACAGAAAGAGTTCTTTTTCTCTTTTTGAATCTTCAGTTAGCCCCATTGGTCTTCTCGCTGTATCCCGCGAGCTGATTGGTGTTTACAACACAATGCCAACTCGGTGCTACTTTCTGATTGGTGCTTTTCGAACCGCATCTGGGTATAAATTCCACCTTTTTCAAGTGTTTCGGTCTGTTTCTGACGTTTTGCTCTGAGGATTGTCAGACGAAAAAAAGTTTAAGCATGTCAAAAAAAGTTTCCGCTGTTTCTTGCAATAAAGAATTACTGTAAATTCTGTTATAGAACACAATGCATTATGGTCAAATGCCCCTCGACACTTTTTTCAGGATCGTTTATTGAGTTGTGTTTTTATATGCTGTCGTTGTTTGAAAAGAGTGAGGCGAAATATTATTAGTGTGCTCAGAATCTATCAATTGTCTTCGCAGTTTTGTCTGGAAGAATGGTACTTGCAGTAAATACCAAGGCAGAACGTGTGTCCCGTTTATTGGCAACAAAACGCTGGAGAAAGATATATTCTTTGACACTCGTTATGGAATTAATGGAACAGAAAAAATTCTCGTACAGTTCATTGATCTTGCTGACTTTTCACTGAAAGATGCTACTATTTGCAAGTATGCCCTAAAATTTCATTACATTCATTTCATTTTTTCATTTTTACTTTTTTATCCATGGTAATCGACTCAATAATTCAAATACTGTTTTATGGGGAGCCTTGCTAAACGAAAGTTTGATAATAGCTAAATATATAATCTAATTCCAATTTACAATAATTAATGACTAAAAAAGAGAAAGAAAACGAGATGAGTCATATTTTGGCTTTATATTTTCTTTGAAAAGTGCAGAGGGATGAGGACGCTTTGACACCACTGTCTAAGTAGGTCACTCCAGACCTTAGCCTCATTGCAAGCAAACGATTTCTGACCAGTTGAAATTCTTAGCCATGGTAATCTGTTTTAGATTTCCTCACCTGACGGTTAGTAGCTTCAGATACACCTTGACCTTGAAATATATTTCCCATGTAACCTGGGGCAAGGGCGTTCAGAGATTTATAATAGTAAGCCAACCGATATTCCTTATTTAAGGCAAAGCTGTCGTATCATATTCATAGGGGCTGTTTGTGACTATCCTGGTGGCTCGATTTTGAAGTTTTTGCAAATTATCGAGGGCTGATGCACCACAAGATCCCCAAACAGGGCAGCAATACCTAAAATAGGGCTCAACGAGACTTCTGTACAGCATAATGAGATTTTCCTTGGGTAGGTATCGTTGTAGATCAAGAGTTCTTGCCTTATACGAAGAACTGGTCCTAGAAAATTCCCAGAAAAGCCGCGAAAACAGTACAATGTGCTGCGTCGCCAGTGAAAAAACCCGTCAACACGCTGCGACATTTTTGGCTACATTGGCGAAAAGTTCAACCAAACCGTTTTTCGAAAATCTATCTGACTACACGATTCTTAGTTTTTCCGGTTAATTTTTGAACATATTCTGTCGCCATTTCAAGCAAAATTTCGCACGTGTAGCGGCGGTTTAAGGCTGCTAATGCTCTTTACAAAGGGTGGACTTATGTAATGAATCTTTTCATCAAATAATTAAAAAAAACGATCCTTATTTTTCAGGAAACTTATTCCAGCTGCAATTTGCCACACGATGATGCCAACATGCAATAGTAATGGCCGACCAGTATTATCCTGTAAAGAGGATTGCGATGAGATATTTCGCATTTGTGGCAAATATATGGATCGATTTTACGGTGCATTGGAACTTTATATCAAACAGCAGAGTATCGATTTTTCTCATCTTAATGTCCCGACTTGCTCCGATCTGAAATATTCCTATGATTACGACAAAACGAAGAATGAGTCTTGCCAGTTTATTGGTTTGTTTGGTAAGCAATCTGTTCGTGATTATTTTCATTTAAGGCCCATTTCCACTTCGTTCGCATTCGCTGTTCGCTAGCGAATTTGCGGTTCGCTGCTCGCTTGCGAGCAGAATACTGCCTTCGTTATCAATTTTAGGCGATAAACAAAGTGAAACTTTTTCGAAACCCTGAGCTTGACTTGCAGCAAAATCAAAATCGCTTCGCCTTCGCCTTTTTTTGGTGGCTAGCGAACAGCGAACAGCGAATGCGAACGAAGTGGAAATGGACCTTTTTTTCGTTTTCTTCGCTAGGTTTTTGCTAATGTATGCATAGTGTTAAAATTACAGGGATTTTAAAGATTTTAAAAAGGTCTTTTCAAAGGGATCTGGGTCGGCGGGACATTTTTCTGGAAGATGGCAGACAACTTGAATAAGGGAATCCTCTCCACGTGCAATAACCGAGATTACTGTCGTTTTAGGAGAGGAAGTGAAGCAAAATAGAGGTTTCCGCAAAAAATGGCGGCCGTTTCTGTCAATCCCTTGTTTTCCTTTAGGTTTTTCGAAGGGAATTCTGGGATTAATTTCCTTAGCTACAAATTCAACGTCTGCAGCTATGTACAAAACGTAACTAAGGAAGTTATTCCCAGAATTCCTTTCGAAAATCCTTTATGAAAACAATAGGCAAAAAACAGCGGCCATTTTTTGCGGAATCGTCTATTGTCTTCAAATTCACAAATAATGGATGACAAAGAGAGAATAGGAATCTAGGACAATAAATGTTGCAATGTCTGCAGAAACTCAGGAACAAGATTCAAGTAACTCTCAAAGTGTGAAATACTCACTCACCTCAAATTCACGTTCAATTGGAGTAAAAGTGAAGGAAAGGATTCAAGCCCCAGATTATCGTTCACGGAATCATTAAATCAAGTATTTTCCCTTTTGTGAGTTATTTGCATCTTGTTTCCTGAGTTCCTGCAGATATTTTAAACATTTATAGTCGCCGATTCCTTTCCTCTCCTTTTCTTCCATTATTTGTGAACTTGAAGCAAAATTTGTTGCACTTCCTCTCGAAACAGAACTTTCTTAAGTTTCAAGAACCCAGTATTGTGTTTCTTAAGTTTTTGAGAAGTTGAGCACTATTTTTTCTTATAATTCACTTTATTATTAACGTGTATGCCACCTGGAAAATTCCGTCCTAGTATTTGCCATTCATGAAAATTATTTATATTGAAAGTGTTGTTTTTATATATCAAGCAGTTCATGTTCACTCTCAACAAAATGATTAGAATGTTCTGATAACACGATACCACGATGAACTAAGAATTAATTCGTGAAATAAACTCGAATCTAAAATATGATGTTTGTTTTCCAGATCACTCAAAGAAAACTAAAAATGAAAAATCAATGGATGTCAAAACCATAGGAATCATCGCTGGCTGCTGTGGTGCTGTCTTGCTGTTTAGTATCATTTTATTAGCTTGGTATATTCGCAGGCGAAAGAAATCCAAACTTGAAGAGGAGAAAAAGGAGGCCGCAAAAGATCTTGAGTTATTCTCCAATTTCACAACTGTACGTGACAGAATACGACAAGACTCTGTTCCAAACCCCTTACTCGCAGCACTCGCGCAGCTCAAACCGGAGGAGAAGCCTCCGCAGTGTCACCTTGATAAGGTGGAGTACGTCAAGGATCTTGGACAGGGACAATTCGGAAAGGTTTTCCAAGGCTGCTACAAGCTATCTGAAGACCAGAATCAAATCAGCGTGGCGGTAAAAATGTTAAAGGAAGGCTCCTCCGCAGAAACTAAAGACGCTTTTATACAAGAAGTCACTTTGATGTCTGTTTTGCACCATGAAAATATTCTGAAGCTAGTAGCAGTGTCCATTGAGGAGGAGCCTTTTTGTATGGTCTTTGATTACATGGAGAATGGTGATCTGAATCAATTTCTAAGAAAAAATGATCCAGAGAATACTACACAAATCGAGAAAGGTGAGATAAGCCTCATTCTCAAATATCAGCCTCGTTTAAGTTTCAAGATCGATGTCACCAGATAGACTCGCTATACAACATAAGTCTCCGTATCGCTCCATAGAACTGATTGGTCGCTAAAAACACTGATAACCCAACTTGAGCTGCCCTGAACAACAACAAGAGTAGCGATAGTGAGGGATTGGTGTAGCCAGTCTAGTGTAGACTGAGTCCCAGTTATCGCTCATGAAACCTAGGTTAGAACTAAAGTGAGATCGCTCAAACTTGGTGTATTTGTAGCGGGGTGTTGGTGTGGTGGAGGAGCGGAAACTAACGACTCAAGCAATAAGTCTAAGTCTAGTGTAGTCATCTTCGAACGACCACGACAACCGGGTTCTGTTCGCTTCAGAATACGACTAATTCCTTCTCAAAGGAAACAGCAATAGACGCTTCCGCAAAAGATGGCCGCCCTTTTTGCCTACTGTTTTCATTAAGGATTTTCGAAAGGAATTCTGTGAATAATTTCCTTAGTTACGTATCTTACATAGCTGCAGACGTTGAATTCGTAGCTAAAGAAAGTATTCCCAGAATTCCCTTCGTAAAACCTTATGAAAAACAAGGGGTTGACAGAAACGGCGGCCATCTTTTGCGCAAACCTCTATTGGGTTTTTGTAGCTGTACGATGATATTTTGCTGTTTAGCTACAAAGAGTGGGAATTTTTATCAATTTCTTGTGTTTTTCGTTATAGTCCCATTACCATTTGGAGTCCTTGTCAATTTTGCAAGACAAATTGCTTGTGGCATGGAATACCTTAGCAAGAAGAAGTTTGTGCATAGAGATCTGGCGACGCGAAATTGTCTTGTTGGTGAGGATCTCACTGTGAAAATTGCAGATTTTGGCATGTCTCGTGATATTTACGAATCCGAATACTACAAGGTAAGGAAAATCAAGGGCCTGTTTACATGGAGAACATAGTCTCAGTTAGCCGAGACTAGTTTTCGGTCGGGTCTATTTTCAGGTTCCGTTTATAGGGAGGAAATTGTCCCCGCTGTCCGAGATTATTATCACCATCCTTGTCGGGCCTATTTTCGCGCGAAAATTCAAAATGGTTCTACGCAGTTCTGTAGTCAAGAAGACGAGACTCTCGTTTCTCATGAAGATCCGGAGAGATTAGCGTCCGCCGCTATTTAAACCGGGCTTCACTGCTCACAAGTTATTGTAAGAATTAATTGACAGTAATGTTGTATTATGTCTGGGCATAATATGTGAGGGACCACGCTGCCTCCCCGGGGATATTGACTTTCTCAGGGCTTTTATGGAACGACAGAGTTTATCAGAAACAGATTATCTAATGTATACCCCTAAATGGCGAGCGGAGCTCAAAACCCCGAAAAACCCGACACCCACTAAGTCCCTGGTTCCCTGATTTTCAGGGTATTGACATTTCTATATATTTAAGGTTGGTACCTGGCATAATGTGCCGAAATGCTTTAACTTGGCTCATACCACATGAGGACAAATTCATTTCAGTGGCAACCGAATATTAAACGCGTTTCATTGTATAAAAACTCTAAAAACTCCTGAGTAATAAGTAAATCGCTGGCTCTCTGTTTATGCAGTCCAGTTCCCAATACCATCTAATGTGGTATGCCACTAGTAGAAAATCTATCCTAGTGTTCGCCATACATGAGAAAAGTACATAAAGATATCAAATATGTATGGTGATCAAGCCCTTGAGAGCCTTGACATTAACATTTGAGATATTGGTACAAATGGGTAAACAACTTCGTTGTTTTTTCTATACATGGGTACCACGACAAACAGAATTTATCGGTAGACATGGGTGGGTTTGGAAAAACTTGGCGGCACGTCTAGTCTCTTGAACAATGAAGTACCCCCCCGGGGGATCAAGGCTCAGTATAGCAAAAAAACAACGCTAAACGGGAGGAGAGCCTTGGGCTGTTTGACTAGAAGAGTTGCTCGATCGATTCATTGGGCTCTTAAGCTTAGTGTAACGTCTGTTCATGCAGCCCAGGTTCGAACCACATCTATCGTGGTATGCCATTCGTGGAAATTTCTATCCTAGTGTTTGCCATTCATGAAAAATATACTGTTATACTGAAATTATCTAACAGTAGGTTACTGTACTTATTTTCTGTAGGTTGGAGGTGCTGCTATGTTACCGATCCGTTGGATGCCACCAGAGGCTCTTCTTTATGGCAAATTCACCATAGAATCTGATGTTTACTCATACGGTGTGCTATTATGGGAAATATTCACCTATGCTTTGCAGCCTTTCTATGGCTACTCAAACGATGAAGTTGTCAAGTTCATCAAAAAGGTAAAGTTCATACATTCATTCATTCATTCATTCATTTATTGATTCATTCATTCGTTCATTCATTTATTGATTCATTGATTGATTGATTGATTGACTGATTGATTGATTGATTCATTAATTTTATTAGTATAATACAAGTTGCTTTGTGTTTAAGGTTTATGCCTAATCACTAGGTTATTCTCTTGCTTCTCATTTGCGTCCTTAGGCCCTGCCTAAACGATCAAACATTGTTTATCAGTGAAGGAAGGGCAGCTCCCGAAGGGGGGGGGGGGTTGCTTAATATAATTTGGGAACGGGTATGTGCCGCCCATATGGGTGGGTTTTCGACCCTGAAATTCTATAATCATGGGTATGCCTTTACCACTGTCATATTCCGCTTATTATTACTCACATTATAAGGTCTGTTTCTGTATAGGTCTACATTATGTGTGGATGGCTTTGTAAAATTGTAAACTCTGGGCGGCACGTCCCCGTCTTTTCAAGTCATGTACCCCCCCCCCCACCTGGCACTGATTCTCTAATGAAGGCATGCCTTCTGTTTGCAAATTCATCTATTCAATCATCCGGGACATTGTTTTCAAGAAACGTGCTATACCTCCCATTAATCCTAGCAGTTCTTTCCAAGGGTAATTAATCCATAGACCAATTCTTCGACGCCATAAGGCAAAAACCGCTCTAAATTGAATTTAGAGCGGTTTTTGCCCCACTTAGAATATGGCGTCGTGAACTCCGAAATGGTCTATTAAACTTGGTGGTTTTAGTTATGATTTATTAAAGTAAGGTCATATTCGCCAGAGGGACACCGTTTGTGCTCATTGATTAATGAAATCTTACTTGAAATTTTTTCCGTAGGGTGTAGTGCTACCAAGACCTGATGTCTGCTCACAAATAGTTTATGATAAAGTCATGACGAAGTGTTGGATCCAAGAACCCGAAAAGAGACTAACATTTACAGAAATAATAAAAAGATTTGATGGTGACTATGACTACGCTGAAGAACGTTTTACTAGAAAGCCGAAGAAGGAAAAGAATCAGACTTATTCGGTGCCTCCCCCTGCAATGCCAGCAGGCAAAGGTAGGGATGATACCTTATACACCCTCTTTTAAGGCATAGGTTTATAAGAAACGAGCTACACAACCTTGGTACTCGTAGGTGCTTGATTGTGTGTGTGGGGGGGAGGGTTGGGGGTTTAAAAAAGGCGGGGGTAGTTGGAAAAGTATTCAAGATCTATTTGGTAAGGGGTAAAAATAAAAGGTCGCAAATTATTTTATAACCTTTGTCAGCAAACTGCTGAAAAGCAATCCCTATTCTGTGATGCAATGCGACTGGGCCTTGCCAGAATTGGAGATCGCTAGACTTCCCTGAGTCGTAGTTATCGCTGTTGAATTGAATTACTGGACGCTGAGAAACTTCCCAGGGGGGGTACTCATTAACTTTCAATACGGGGGGGTCCATGCCAATATTTGGGGTCCGAAATCTTAAGCTTATTCAATATTTGGGGTCTGTGAATATAACATGGACAAAAATTCAATATTTGGGGTCCACAAATTTGACGGAAGAATCTTGCGATTTGGTGCAATTCATTAGAATGACCCATCCAACTGCCAAGGGCTTATAAATTATAAATTGTCATGAACCTGATGTCTAAATCCGAGAAAACATTTTAGGGGTTCAAAAACAGATAACAATATTTGGGGTCTCCGAAACATTAAACTCAATATTTGGGGGTCTGCAAGGAAATAGTGGCATGGACCCCCCCGTATTGAAAGTTACTGAGTACCCTCCCTGGGAGAAACTTCTTCAGTTTGCGTGATCTCTGTTTTTTGTTAGTCTTGGTTAGATGAGCGGTAATTGGGACAATGAAAGCAACTTCGCTTATTGATGTAATGCGCTTTTAAAACGGGGCATTTTCCTTTAAATTTAGCGCGATATTTAGATGGTTAAATAGGTTTATGCGTATTTTTTCCGTTCTAAAGAACATCCCTTCGATTTTCAGACAATCGAGCAAGAACAATAAGTCGAGGAAAAGATGGGTCAGAACATGATTACCAGAATTTTCAACCTGGTGCAGATGACTCAGGTATCTAGTATATTTATTGCTACGAATTTTATAATTAATTTTTTTGGCTTTGGAGTGTTTTGGCTTCACATAAGTTCCTAGCCAAACAGTCAAACGTTGTTCGTCAAACTTTTGCGATTTGCTTGTG
Organism: Chrysaora quinquecirrha; assembly: GCA_014526335.1. Lineage (NCBI taxonomy): Eukaryota > Metazoa > Cnidaria > Scyphozoa > Semaeostomeae > Pelagiidae > Chrysaora > Chrysaora quinquecirrha. Next base: position 9,296,085 of record JACTAT010000037.1, read on the forward strand.
AAACACCATGTATGACCGTTTTGCAACATCACAAACAATTGCTCGTCAAACATGTTTTGCTTGATACCAGCATATAATTTGTTTAGTTTTCATTTAACATTGCTGAAGGAATTCTGCTTCTCAAACAATGTACATGGCCAAACGGTCAAACATTTCTCGTTAAGCAAAATCTCAAATGTTTGACCAATAATGTTTGATCGTTTGGCCAGGATCTGACGTTTAGTCTCATACCCGGGATCTGATACCGTCGTTTAGTCAATGGTGCTATGGCGTCCTTACCTAATTCAGCTGGATCGTGGTGTCAGAAGCTCGGTGAGATCGGGGTCCGAGCCCAAGCTTGGTATCGTCGCAGTCAGGGTCGAGGTCTTGATTAGTTAACGATTTAAACTACTACTGAGATCCCGGGGGGTAACTCCCATATGTATGGGTACGGGATGTGCCATTTTTCGGGGTACCTTTTTAGGGGTGGAAAATAAATTTTGGGGTATCAAATTTGCTAAAATTACAAACTTGGGGTATCATGGGTATCATTTTTGCAAAGATGATCAATTTTGATAAAGTTACAATAACTGCCAAATAAATTTCAGCTGTATAACTCTAAAAACAGACGTATGAGTATTTCTATGTACTATATTCATATTTTTTTGTGAACTTTGGGGGTATACTTTTTAGAATTTTCATAAATTTTGGGGTCAACTTTTTATTACGAAAATGGCACACCCCCGTCACTGATCTATTGAAGTTACCCCCCCGGGACTGAGACCCTAGCGAGTGGCGCTAAGTACACCATTTCACGCTCGCCCTCACCTCCAGCATACCAGGACTGCCTGTGAGCTGTCTATTAAAGTTCTTGTTCTTTTCAAGAAGAGCAACATATTGAAGTAATTGATCGGAATGGAGCGATGAATAACCCATCGTTTAGAATATCTGATGCACCAGAAGATTTATATGATCGACCAAAATCACATTTGAATTCAGTTGAAGAGCCCGGCCAAGCGGAATGCAGACCCGATGGGTCACTCAATCGCATTAAAAGCACTGGGTGAGTAAATATATTAGAATTTATCAATGCTATATCTGACACAGTTTTAGACATGATAATCACCGCTTCTCATGTCAAGCCTTCCATATTTTTGGGGCAGCGTTTCGGGAAAGCTGTCTCCTATCATTGAGCAATGGGAAATGTGGTTCTTCATCTAATTATTGCTTTGGTAGGATCCGAAAGGTGTGACAAAACACTAAATCCGGGCGCAAACCGTGCCAAAATGTTGGCCAACATCGCCGTCAACAATTGTCTGCCAACATGTTTGGTACGGTTTGCCATGTCTCGCCAAGATGTTGACACAACATTTCCAATTTTTGTTTCAAATTAACGTTTGGTGGAAGTTAAAGTGAAAGAAAGGATTCAAGTGCCAGTTTATCTGCTCTAGGGTGCACTTTATCAAGTATTTTCCTTTTTTGTTAGTTACTTGCATCTTGTTTCCTGAGCTTCTACAGATATTTGTAGCATTTAATGTCATAGATTCCTTTCCTCTCTTAGTCTTCCATTTTTCATGAATTAGAAGTTAAATCTGCTGTACTACCTCTCGTAAAGCGGCTGTAATCAGGTCGTTGCACGCAAAGAATTTCCTTACTCGATATATCTACCATCTTCCAGAAAAATCTCGCACCGACCCGGACCTCTTTCAAAAGGTCTATTTTAATGAGCTCTTTCTGCAATTTATGCAAATGTTATGGGCACAAATAAAAGCTAAAATAAATAAACTTGCAAAAAGAAACTCGTTTATTTTGAAAAAACTTATTTATTTTCTTTTTCAAGCTCTGGTGATGGTTATTTGTATTCGGTGCCAAAAGCTACTGATGATGACGATTCACTTGATGACCAATTGTATGATAACATCAAGAAGAAACGATACGTAAGCTCCGATGATGTTTTAAGATTGAGTAAAAAATCTTCACAGTCGGACTCATCAACTATCAAAAGCGACCGGTCGGATGTCTTACTAAATCAATGATAATTAACGCATAATTATACCCTTCAGTAATTCCGGGCAAATTTATTGCAACCATGCAAAGCAACCAAGCTTTATTTCATTCCACAGCACTAATTCTTTATTATTGTTGCACGCACCTTCTATGCAAGGTGATAGATCTTTTGTCTTACTACAGCAATGATAATGAACGCAAAGTCATATCCTTCTGTAATTCCGGGCAATATTGTCACAGCCATGCAAAACGACCAAGCTATATTTCATCCCACCTTGATTCTTGTTGCACGCACCTTCTATGCAAGGTGACCGATCTGCTGTCTTAACACAGCAGAGACATTACACCTAAGATTGTTCGAGGGTTGTTCCTTTCAATACCAATTTCCTTTAGCCTCTGCACACGTGCGAGCAACCCAGCTGAATATTGTTCGTCAGCGAATATTGTCCTTTTAACCTGATTCAACCCTTATACTAATCAAAATTGAAATATGATCCATCTTATGTCCTCTACACCAATGAATTGAGCGTAATCAGCTTGTATGTATCTATCAACAATTCTTGTTTCTTCTACTGTACTAGGTATGTATCTCCAGGCAATGTTTATATGTCATTCTTCTCCCTAATCAAAAACACTCGGGTGCATCATCTTGGAAAGTTGGTCGATCTGATGTCCTCCTGTAACAACGATGTTAAACACTTGATTGCAGTCTTCCAGTAATAATTTCAACAGCTTTCTTTTTAACCATATTCTGTACATCCCAGCACCCTGGTTATATACCAATCTCGGTTTAAATCCATAATGGTCACATGTATCAACTCTGAGACTGAGGGAGTTCATGATGCAGCCCTCCCAGCCCCATGCCTCTATACCTATGGCTTGAACCTGTTTCCTCGGCGCTGTTATCTGCATATATCGCTGTATGCACGCAAACATATACTTGGAAAAACCCTCACACAAGTCGCAGGCAATTTTCTTAAGGTTAAAGGTTTAAGCTCTCCATACCGTTAAATGTTCGATCTGATCTCTGTATGCAACATGGTACTGAACATACAGTTATAACTAGGGTCTGGCATTGCCTTACTTTAGTGGTTTATTCTTTAGAATACATACATTATTATCTTCCAATTCTGAATAAATTTCTCACGAAAAGTATGGGAAAATTTTTTGCAGTTTTTTTAAAAGCATTATTTGATCTTGATGTTATTTAAATAATTCTATAGTTTTCACGATTCAAGTTGTTGTAAATATTTTTCCAAAACATGTTGAATAATTACTTTAGATTGTAACATTCTTACTTTTCATTATTGCTAGATAATGCACCAACTTTTTTTGTACATTTGTACATAGCGTTCTGTTGCAACGAAACACCATTTCACTGCTTAACTGACAAGGTTTTCATCTGCATTGTGAAGCGTGGAACACACATCGGTGTGGAGAAGATTAAGGGGTCTACCAGCTGTCTGGTTTGTAAAGCAATGTATTTGAAAGATCTTTTGACAACAAGGGGGCTGCAGCCCTCCCTGGTCCTTTCCTCATTACTAGTGCTGCGGAGTAATGTATGCGTGACAACACTGTTTAGTGCCATACAAGCAATACAACCTTCTCCTGTACAGCCGTCAATAGCTGTCTGTCAGTTGCTGGAGTTCGCCGATTAAATTCGACTATTTGACTATCACGTAGCTACTTTTAGATAGCAAATGTCAATTTTCCTACTGACATTTTTTTCCGACGGAAGGCGACAAACCTCATGGATCCACTGTTAACAACAGCCGTAGATACGAGATACTTAAACGCTTTACAAGCTACAGAACAGACGGATACACTACACAGTTAGCTGTAGAGAGTATGCAAACACACATGCACATCAGGCAAGTAGGATTTCGTCGCAACAAGGAAAAGGTTGTGGGAACCATTGATCTTTCCTGCTGCAGCAAGAAATGGACAACTTGTGTTGCTGCGATGTCACTCTTCTGATGAAGTTGGAGTGACTCAGCATGGTTGTGTTGAGAAATTTGACTGGGTATGGTGACTCGTACAATCAGAGTCCAGAAAAATGTTTGACCTTCCTCCGGACATAATTGTTAAGATTCTCTTTAGCTTTTTTGCCTTCCTCTGGTCATTAACTGTTTGACTGTAACTTCTTCCTGATTCTGCATACCGCTATGGAATCAACCACAGATGTAAATGAAGAAGATGACAATGATTAGATCCCGTTTAAAAGTGATCTCTATTTGTGATCAGAAGAGAACAGGGTGGGAACATTGAGCTGCAGTAAACAGTGAATACTACTAGATGACAATAACCAAGGTAAAACATAATTTCATTTAGTCCTCTTCTAAAGCTGCATGCTTGTTGCATTACAATAAATCTATCCACTATTCAGTTTTCGGTTTTTTCACACAAGGCTCATCATCCTGAGCTTTACTAGCATCATCCGTTTTAACTTTTATGCCCCTGAGCAAATAACCACCCCTAGCACTCATTGTTATTTCAGGATGAGTCCTGTTTGGGAGAACTTGTATGTCTCTGAACCATGTTTCAGTAATGACAACATTCACAGCTAACGAATTGTCTCTGAGGTACTCATAACATTCCATTAGTGGTTCCCTGAACTGACAGTAGATGATGATAGGGGAGGATGGTTTTATGAACCCTATTAGCTCAATAAGCAGGTCTTTTGGATGAAATTTGGAGGCAATGATAAGGGAATCTAGCTTTTGTTGAAGACATACTGATGCTCTGTCCTCTTCTATTTTTTGTGTTTCTTTTGTGTAAAAAGCACTGCATGGGATAATACCATCTCTCTGGGGAGCACCATCTTTTTCTCCATCATCTGCAGACCTCTGTGCATTGTCTTCTTTCTCTTGCATGTTATCATCCTTTTGCACAACACCTGGTTCCTTTGTCATATCAAAAGCCTTCTGCTGCTCATCCTTTGGAACTGGTACATCACTAGCATCTGGTACATCCATTTCTTCTACATCATCTTCTTTCTGCAGATTGTTACCAACCTGCAGTCTTTCTGTCAGCACATCCTTACCTTCCTTCTGTGCATCAACATCCTCCTTCGACACATTGGATTCCATCTCCGCATCAATAGTATGTTGCCCATTTATTGCATCTTGTTCTGGTACATCGCTAACATCTTCTGGTGCAGCAATACCTTTTTTCAAAGAGCTAGCTTGTTCAGCGCTTTTATTGACTAGACTTCCATCCACAGTCATATCCTTCCCTAAGTTGTCCTTTATAACCTCTAGACTTTCCAGAGAAAATCCACATATTAGATCTGACTTGATCTTTTGGTTGAAGTTAAATTGATTCAGGATGATTCTTACTGGAAAGTTCCCTGGATAACCCTGCACAATCTGGCCATCATTGCCTAAGCGTTCTAGTATAGAGCCAAGCAAAAGACCTTGACATGTCTCAACAACGAGAACTTTTGAACCAGAGTGAATGTTAGACCATGTTAGCATCTGAGCAAGTGTGTCAGGTCGAATCTCTAAGGTCTTTGCTGCAGCCTTTTTAAAAAATAACTGGCAAAGAAGTCTTGCTGAGGGTTTGCGAGTGATGAAATGTGCCAAGTGTCTGTTGAGATAGAAAAAATCAGTATTATGGGGAGGTAATACTTTCAAAGTATAAAAAGCTTATTGACAATAAAGCAGGGATTATAAAGTTATTTGGGAGCTTAGCTATGCGTTTTGGATTGGGCTGGCCCAAGCAGTGGTAGTGTCAAAGCCAGTGCCAAGCAAGGAATAATGGACACTAATTTGCATTATAAAGCCTACATTTATAAACTAAAACCCTTTGTCCTGGGCTGGAATTTTTCTTGTACTGGGTACCAAAGGCTATTGTTTTCCTAACTATATGGGTATTATTTTTTTTCTATTGTTTGAACCAAAACCGGGCAAAAACGTCTTTGATGCAAACAACAAATTTCTACCCAGACTTTGCAAGCTGCCTAAACAGAAAAACTACTTAAGGAAAATGAGAATGCTGCATACTTTTTCTTCTTCTTTTTCACATATTTTGCTTTTGAGTAGACATTCTTTTCTTTGAATGTTTTACTGCTATCCATGATTCTCTCAACAATTTCTTCTCCATCTTTGCCAGCTTCCTTCAGCTTCATAATGTCATCTCTGCTCATTTTCTGTGCAGAGCAATCATCAATTATGGCCCTGTTGTCTTTCTCTGATTTCACTTCTTCCTCATCTTCATCATGGTTGTCAACTACTTTAGGATCAATTTCTATTAATCGTTTACCATTAACCTTAAAAGCCGAACCAAAAGGCTTCCCTATCATATCATTTAGATAAAAATTAAAATTTTCCATCCGTTCTTTTCTGTCAGGCCTAGCAGTTACAAATTTCAAACTTGATCCTTTGCACAAAATCACACCATCTCCATTCGAAATACAGTCGATGGAAGTATTACTGACATCCATCTTTTTAATCTTGAGGCCTAGAATTCTGAAACTTTCAGCAAGAAGAGAGAAAACCTAAGTTTATTCCAGACCATTTATTTTAGCCGCCATTGACCACGAGTTTGCACGATAATAAGATATAATATTCACCAGATTTAGCTTTTATTGGCTCTTAAGCCTCGCTCTGATTCAGAGACTTTTTCAAAATTGCTACCAGATCACATTGTTGAACTTGAAGGAGAAGCCAAATCGTTGCGGCAGTTTTTATTTTTACTGATAAAATATAAATGGCCTTGCAAACAGAAATAAACGCTGCAGAGCCAGTTCTAAAGAAAAGGTAATTATCTGCAAGATAGTCAATTTGTACCTACTGTACCCTGCCTGGAACCTTCTTAAAAAATGCGTAAAACTTTTTAGGTTCGACCTACTTTTGGCTATAAAGATGGCCGAACATTAAGGCCTTCGTGCTGTCGTGCTCGTGGTCAAAATCTGTAAATCGCTTGATATAGTTTTATCTCTTTTTCAGTTTCAAGGTTGAGAACAGGCTTGAATCTTTTTACACTGGAGGCAATATGCAGGTCAGTTAAATTATAATTTGTTTTAGTGAGAATGAGTTGTACTCAACTTTTTCTATTTATCATTTGTTGTTAATCCCTTTTAGTTTTCATCTGATGGAGAGCACTGTTTTTGCACCTGTGGGGATAGAATTCAAGTTCTACAGACCAAATCTGGAAGAATAATCAAGTCTATCCATGAGGTATTTGATTTTTCTATCCTCCTATATCAATATCAATAAATTTCAAGTGGTTCTAAATAGCTATGAATGCCAGAAACGTATTAAAATATTAGTTACTTATAATCTCAGATATAGCATACCATTCAAATTGTCCTTAGAATCATAGATCATATGATAGCCTGGTTATAACGTACCTTGCTTATAATGTTCCAAATACTGCAGTCCCTTCAAGTATACGTTAAAAGGGATTTTAACAACAGAACATATCTGTGGATATCATCTCCACTGCTGTACTGAACATCCACCACTGTACTCATGGTATCCCTTCACCATACTGATGATATCCCTCCACTGTACTGATGATATCCTGCCACTGTACTGATGATATCCCTCTGCTGTACTGCACAACCACTGCTGTACTGAACTTACGTTATCTGGGGTGTGAATACGTGAAATCGATTTGTTCATGAACTGTCCATGACCCTTATAAAATTCTTTGGCGTTTCATTTTTGCATGATTGAAAGTGATTATCAGGGGCCCCTAAGGTATTCATTATCTTCTGTTTTTCCCTGAAAACCTATGTAATGAAATTTATGAAAATTCACAAAGTGTATTTAAACTTGTAAATGGTGTTTTCATTTTTTAGGATGATGATGAAATAACTTGCTTTATTCTCACTCAAGATAATGAGGTAAGCTGTTGAAATTGCTTTACTGAAACAGTTACAGCTAGTTACAGTTTTTCCTTATTTTAATCTGCCTTTGATGATGTGCTGAAACGATTTTCATTTATCTTTTCAAGGTGCTCATTACTGCAAGTAGAACTGGTTTGCTCCGTCAATGGGACTGGAAGGAACAAAAAGTCACTAGAAAATGGAAGGTAGGGATCTATATGGTGAAGGTGAAGGTGAAATGGTGTCTTAAGGCCAGTCACTAGGATCTCAGTGGACAGTGGTAGGTTAACTAATGGAGACCTCAACCCTGGTCGTGACGCTACCATGGCTGGGCTCGAACCCTGACCACACTGAGCTTCTGACACCATGAGTCAGCTGGATTACACCACAATGCCACAGCACCTATGGACTTATATATATGGATTTTATGAGAAATGACTAGTGCTTTGAACTTGAGGGGAAAGGAGACCAAATTTCTTTGATCATCCTGCTGTAGTTAAGGCTTCGTTCTTGTAAAGGAACCATTGACTACATTATATAAGCACTGAAGTCTTCATTAATAATCAATATAATCGGTTTGTCAGACCATGGCTTGAATCATATGTACCTTCATTGAAGGCGAATCTAAAAAACGTAATGGACAATTAGAATAAATACAAAAAGAGGAGCAACGAGCTAGCATCTTAGTCTGTTTTGTTGGTCTGTTTCTGACGTTTGTACTCTGAAGAGGACTTTCAGACGAAAAAGCTTTTAAGTATGCCCGCTCTTTCTCGCAATTATTAAATTTTGTATTATACAGCATTTCTTGATAAACAAAATTTTAAATCGTTTGACAAGGAACTTATACTGTATAAGAACACTAGATATTTTTGTTTCGGATATACAAAAACTATTGGTTTTATTGAATTTTAGGCACTTCATAACTCTCCTATTATATGTATGGCATTTGACCCAACCTCAACACTCCTTGCAACAGGTAATATATATATATTTCATTGTATTAATGCTAATTTTATAAGCTTGTAACATCTTTCAGACGGCAATCTTTACAGTAAACAGATCGCAGCTGAATCATAGATATCCTGGAAGTAGTTGAAGCATGTCAAAAGCCTGGTTTCAATATCATCCGGGACGACAGGGAAGCGTCCCAAGCACCCCCCCCCAAAAACTGCTACGGGGACGCTTATACGATGATATGGGAACATGTTTTTAGCATGTCGCACGCCGCCCATGGCATCGACGTGGACAGATCAGAAAAAAGTTTCAACATTTTGTTCAACTTTTTGAACGATACTGTCACTTTCTCGTCTTTTAGGCCCTGGCCAAACGATCAAACATTTTCTGTCCAACATTTTACATTTGCTTTACAACAAATGTTTGACTGTTTGGCCATGTTAAAAGCATTGTTTGACAAGCAAAATGTAACAACATTTGTTGTGTGATGTTTCTGAAAAAGTTCAAAAACATTTTTTGTTTGACACAAAGAGCAATGTTTTTGGACGTGGCCAAACGGTCAAACAATTTGCTTGACAAGCAAATCTCGAATGTTGGACCAACAATGTTTGATCGTTTGGCCAGGACCTTGCTATGTAAAGAGTCCATGAATTTTGATATTTTGATATGGGAACATGTTTTTTATCGTCGCGGCATGCTTTAAAAACGTTCTTATCTCATTTCTGCGCGCTGACAACAACGCCTACTTGAGGATTTTCCCGTATGTCCCTGGGGTGGCTTCAATTATATTATTCCAGTTTTCGAGGGGTGAGGAGGCTTTGATAAGAAGTGGGCTTTGATCAAAATGATACGGTTCTAATGAATTTCGTGTTTTAGGTTCCACTGACAATACCATCAAAATCTGGGACATTGTTAAACAGTACTGTACACATAATTTTCGTGGATCACAAGGAATCGTAAAGTAAGTGAAGTCTTTTCTGTCATTGTATATAAAACAAACATATCATAATACGAATCTTCATAGCTACGCTCTAGACTTGCTACACAAATCCCTGAGGGCCTGACTTAACATTGTCGCGCGTGACATGTCCCCTCGATGTCTTCAAGTTTTTCCACCTCGGAAAATTCGTAGCACGTGACAAAATTTGAAGCGAGAGATATGCAAATGTTTCTGGGGGGCAACAGAAACACTTCTTGTCTCCGCGATTCAGGGGACATGTTGCTCGCTTGTCACGTGCATGTTTAGCCACTCTGAGAGTCATGTCTCCTTGCTTAGCCACAGCTTAATTTTCGCTGAAATTGAATTGAGTTGAACGGAATTGTTGTTGGAAGCCCCCATTGTTAGAAATAACAATGCAAATACAATACCGCTTCGCGTAGAAAACTCAGCCTATTGGAAACCGGCTTTATACCGGATTCAGTTGTCCTAGTCTGAGATACTACTCGGTACGAAATTCAAGACGCGACGAGGTAGCCGTCGTAGTCTTGGGTCTTGATACAGTAAATGTATTTGACTGGGTAAATGTTTTTATTTTCAGCTTGGTAAAATTTCATCCAGATCCTAACAAACTCCAGCTGTTTTCTGCTGCCGGTGATTGCAAAATCAGAATATGGGACCTCACAACTAGCAAGTGCGTAATCATAAGTTGTATTCGTAATGGAAACGCTTTAGGCCTGCCCTTGAAAAATGTACGTTACGTGGCCCTGGTTAATGACTATTCATGGGGAGCTATTTAGCATAGTTTGGCCAAAAAGCCATTACCTATTGGAAAGCCATTCTCAAAGGAATTCTTATTGGTATTGCATGGCCAAAAAGCTCAAAATACAACAAAATTTTCTGGGACACTTTTTGATCGCGGACCCTCGGTCATTGAAAAAGGAGCCTAACCTGCGTTACGCAACTGCATCACTGTTACCATGGTAATTGAGAGCGATGCAAAAGTACTGCACTGGAAGTTTGAAAAGATTGCAGTCTGTCCATTATGGGTCATTGTTTTCCAGCAATTGAATGCTGTAACGATTACTACGACTCCGGTAATAAGTCTACTTATGTTATGGGCTTCAGTCGTTTTTGGTGATTGTCTATTTAAACAATAACTGGTGCCACAAAGATAGCTGCTGCGAAAGTTGCACTCTATGGGCAATGTTTTTCTAAACCAGATCTTTTCCAGTAGCCTCCTTTTTCGGAATGTGTGTTTTCAGAGCCATCAGCCATTCTTCTGTAAACAGCAGTTTTGGAGCTCCTGAAGCATAGGGTTTCTAAGGGCGCATTCTTCTAAACCAGTTCTTTTTACGGTAGCCCTCTTTTTGGAATGTGTGTTTTTGAGAGCCATTTTTCTGAAAACAGCAGGTTTTTGAGCTCTCGGTTTGAAGTTCGAAATAGACTTCACTTTTGCCAATTGCCCGGATACATTCCACGATTGGGTCTGAGGACGAGGAAAGCAAGAATTTCGGCGCGAAAGTTTTCGGATTGCCAGAATTCCTTTTTTTATCGTGGATATTCTATCTTGGGAAGCTTTCTGTTTTCGAAATTTGGAAGGATTTGGAGTTTGAGTAGAACACGCCCTAGAGTCTAAATTTCCATTTTTAAAATCTATCTATGCTGCCTTTGGTATTATGAGATGATTCAATAGTTATCTTATTTTCTCTATTTTTTAGGTGTATATCTCTCCTTGAAGGACATTTTAGTCACATAACTGCAATCACATTCTTCGAAGATGATGAATATATGATCAGGTATCGCTGATGAATACAATTTTCAATAATTTATTCACAAAATCCACAAAACTATGAAATATTTGTAATGAAATCATTGTTTTGTATTACCCCGTGTCTCTCGGTAATAGACCCTTCTTAAGCGGTCTGGGGCCGAGTGACATTTTTCTGGAAGATGGTGGATGAAAATGAAAAACTGTAATATACTGTAATACATATAAGCTTGAACAAAATATTTGGAACAAGACCTTTTTTCCAAGGAATTATTCTATCGATTTTCTACTAATAACTCCAATGCTTTTCCTTTTACCCTCAAAACAATGTTGGTAGAAAAGCAAGACAACGTTTGTCCAACAGCATTGCGAAGGGGGAGAAGAGGGAATTAATAAATAATAGTAAAAATATTCAGACTGTTCTAATATAGTTTTTTTCCAGAAATGTGAGTAAGGGATTCCTCTCCGCATCGATCGAGATTCTAGTTGCTTCAGGGGAGGGGGGAAGTACTGTAAAATTTTCTTCAAATTCTCAAATAATGGAAGACAATAAGTGAAAGGACTAAGGAAACAAGACACAAGTGTTTCAGAAAAGCGAAAATTGTTGATCAAATGCATCATATCAGAAATCGACCGGTACTATTCCCAGAAGCGAAATCTTACGGTTTTTCTAGGGCTTGATTGCAGACTGACACCCCTGACAGATCCGAATCAAATATGGGCAACTCTGTGTTTACGGAGGAACCTATTCGATTAAATGGATGGTCCTTTCGATTATACGTGGATTTTTTTGTAGCTCTGGTCGAGATAAAGTGGTAATTTTCTGGGATCTTTCGACAAGAAAATCAATAAAGACCATACCAGTATACGAGGTAGTGTAATTGATATAATTCACTTTTGTATATTCAAGATCACATGTTTTAATTTTATGTTTTATGTACCGATGCAGTTTCATTTTCATTCGCTTAACGTTAGTCCCTGGCCAAACAATCAAACATTGTTAGACAAACATTTTGAATCTTTTCTATAAACAATGATCGACTGTTTGGCCACGTCACAAAACATTACTTGGCATGCAGCATTCGTAACATTGAAAAACTGTTCGTAGCAACTGAGTCATTTTCACCAACAAATTTCATGTCTAGAATTTCATCATAATGACCAACAAACTAAAAATAAGAGTTCGAAAGAGTCAGTTAAAACATAATAAAAAATTTTTTACATACTGAAAAGCTTTTTTCGTGTGACACTCCTCGGGGAATGAACGTCAGAAACCGACTGAACACTTGATAAAAAGCATAGCCCGTTTTGGAAAACTTCAAAAACAATTTTTGTATTTTGCTTTTGACAAGCAAAAATGTTTGATTAACAATGCTTGAGGCAAAGCACTAAACTAAAACCTTTGCTTAAAACCACTGTAATTAACTCTTGGGCTAAACCTTACATCGTTTACCCTGACAAAACCAACCCCTATTCTTAGTCTCCTGCAGGGACGTTGTTAAACTGTTTCTGTTTTTCGAATAGGGAATGGAGTCAGTATTACTTCTGCCTAAGTCACTCAAATATGAATGGATCACCAAAGCTGAAAATGACCAAAGGTTATTTGCAACCGCTGGAGAGAAAGGTATATATTTTCTGGCATTCCTTCTAGGCATTATAGGCATTCAATGGTATTCATCCTAAAGGTATTCTAGCATTCAATTAGTTGCCCAGTTTTTCGATGCTTCCAAGTTTAGGCACCTCCGAAACTTTGCAGCGTGCGAGAAAATTTGTAGCGAGAGACACGCAAATATTTCCGGGAGGCAACAGAAACATTTTTTGTCTCCGAGACATGGGGAGATATTGCTCGCTTGTCACTCGCATGTCCCTCGCATGTTTAGCCACCCTGGGAGACACGCCGAATACAATGTCTCATGCGATATGGCTCCTAGTTTTGCCTCAGCTTTATATTGAAATTTTTACGTTCCAGGGACAATCAAAGTTTGGAATTTCCCAACTGGTAAATTGGTTCATAGTCAGCAATTACTAAGTCTGCAGATCGAAAGTGAAAACGACGAATCAGATGAATCAGTGATCGGATCTTCTATTGTTCAAGCAATGATCAACGAATCACTCAGCTGTATTGCCACTGTTACATATGATCATAACATCATATTGTATGATTTAGCAACCCTGAAACAAGTCAAACAGGTAAGAGTTACCAGACACACAGGAAAAACCAGTTTTCAAATGCTATCAGAAACAATAGAAGATCTCGCATTTTCACGCAATGAATGCCGAGAAAGTAACATGTGGTCTAGGTGACCCGTAGCAATGCGTAGCAACCTAGCAACCTAAATGTCTTTACCTTTCCAGGAAGCCCGAAGGGTGGGAGAGGGAAACGTGATGTTAAAAATGATGTAATTTTTAAGGGTGCCGAGGGACTAAGCAAGAAGTCAAAATTTTCTTTTTTATCGCATAAAAAGGGGCTCGTATTACCCAAAAATAGTTCATATCTAAAAAGTGTCAATTGTTTGCACTATGGTTTTTTCCCTAGGACAAAAAAAGCAAAAGCCCATTAACAAATGGTTTTTATAGACAGGTGCAATTTCAAATTTAGGCCGGTTTAAGGGTAGTCAAACATAAGAAACGAAAACACACATAATCATGTTTGAAATGAAAATTCACATGAAATAATACCTTTAATAGATCAAGAAATCCTTTGCAAAAGATAAGAAAACATTATTGTAACTAAATTCGGCACTAATTTTTAATAATGTTCATTTACCTTGTCTCGGTCGTCTATAGCACATCCACCATAACTTGGAGAGCGCACCAAATTAAGAATTACATATCCTTCCAAAATAACGACAACACAACTCGCCATGTGTCGTTTCCTCCATGCCTCCCGCCCTTCGAGCTCCCTGTATTTGAATATAGGTACATTGTCTTTTTACATTGCTGCATGCAATATATACTGCAGGAAAAATTGCGGATTACAAGCAGAAATTGTTTTTTTCTTGTTTCAGCTAACTCTTTAGAAATCCTATTTTTTAGTTTGTTGGTCATTACGATGAAATTCTGGACATGAAATTCGTCGGTGAGAACCACTCATTGCTTGCAGTTGCTACGAACAGTTCACAAGTTAAAGTCATTGAGAGAGACACAATGGATTGCCAGATTCTTAACGGCCATACTGGTGAGCTACAGGGAAATTATTTAGCATAATCGGAATCGGAATTAACCCTTGATCTCCGCTGATCTTTCCATGTAAACCTAATATTTCTCTGCCCGAGTGGCAAGTATGATAGAGTTTCAAAAGATTCTTAGTTGTTGTTCTTACGCTCCTGTGTTTTTATCTGTGTGTTTGTTTTTGAACAACATGATCGGTATTTGCAACATTGATATGCTATTAAGTCGAAACAACAGCCAGACAATGCACGTAAAAAATCTTCAACAACTATTGATCGAGGTCTACAAGACAATACATCAGCTGAATCCTTCCTATCTTTGGGAGTTTCACGAAAAGAAAGAATTGAGATATAACTTGAGAATAAATGACCTTTGTAAACTTCCAAAGGTCAAGGCACGTTTTGGCTGTCAGTCAATATCATTCAGAGGGAGTCTCCTTTGGAACACCCTAGTGACGAAATTAAAATGATTCCAACCCTTGCCGCTTTTAAAAATAAAATAAAGTCCTGGTCTGGTAAGCAATGCACCTGTTGAATATGTTCTAAATCATTAGCTGTACACATAGTTCTTATTGTTCTTGTAATTAGAGTTAAGTTTTTAGTAAGTTTGGATAAAATTAGTACTTTGTACTAGTCGCTTCAGACCTACAATCCAACATTGAATGATGTATAAATGAAATGAAATGAACAAGATTTACGCTCCTTTAATCCTGGGCAACGCCAAAGGTCAACAGACTTTGATAGCCTGACGGCTAAAACGTAAGCACGATCGTTCGATGCTTAGATTTGTGCAATCAAACCAAAATGAAACTTTTACAAGAGTCTCTGAAAGCCATCCGATGTCTTTTTTTGCTGGGTTGTATGTTGCTTTTTTTGCTGTGAGTTGAAACGTTTTGATTCTTTGTATTTTTAGAAACTATTATGTCTTTGGATGCAAGTTATGATGGAAAGTATATTGCTTCTTGTTCTAAGGTAAGAACCTTGAAAATGTTTAATTCATATGGGTGGTTTTATTTTTCCACGAGCGGCATACCACAGTATGGAAATCGAACCTAGACTGAATAACCAAAGAGCCAAAGACGTTTCCACTGAACTAAATAGCTAAAAATATCGTCAGATAACTCTCCAAGTCATACATCCCAAGACTCTCCTTCCGTTGGACTTTTGTGTTTCAGGAGCTATGTTCAGCCTTCTTCAGCACCATACATATTTGTATACATTTGTCATGAGTGGCGAACAAGGACAGACTCTTCCATAAGTGGCATACCACAGTAGATGGGATTCGAACCTGGGCTGCATGACCAACGACGTTGCCACTGAGATCGTCGAGTAACTCTAAAAGTCATACAGCCAAAGGCTGTCTTTCCGTTTGGCTTTATGTTTCGGCTATGTTGAGCCTTCTTCAGTACCCTGTCAAGAATATTGAACACTAGTATAGACTTGTCCACGTGTGATAAGATAAGCTCAATGAAATCGCCGAGTAACTCTCCAAGTCTTATAGCCCAAGGCTGTCCTCCCGCTCGACTCCAAATCTATTGTTGTATGCCACTTGTGGAAATATTTATCCTCCTGTTCGCCATTCATGACAAATATACTGCTAAGAATAGGTATAGTTTGCACTGCACTATATCATGAGAGTACTGTAAGATATTAGATGAAATTCTGTTCAATTTTTTTTTGCTTTTTATACCTTGTCGTATCATATTTTGAAGGACAACACTGTCAGAGTGTGGAAATTGCAAGATAAAAATAATTTTGATTGTGTTGCGATTGGAGCTGGTCATACTCACGCCGTTGGTGCAGTTTCTTGGCCAAAGTAAGACAATCATTTAACCACATTTTCACACAAATTTCTGCAACGTTTTCAGTATCTGAAGATCATGAGTTCTTATTTTTTTTGTGTTGTGTTGTATTGTATTGTATTGTTTATTATTGTATATTGTATTGTATTGTATTGTATTGTACTGTTTTGTATTGTATTGTATTTTTTTGCATTGTGTTTTATTGTATTGTATTGTATTGTATTGTGATATTGAATTTTATTGTATTGCACTTTATTGTATTTTAATATTGAATTTTATTGTATTGTATTGCATTCCATTGCATTGGATTGTATTGTATTGTGTTGTATCGTGTTGTTTTGTATTGTATTGTATTGTATTGTATTGTGTTGTATCGTGTTGTTTTGTATTGTATTGTATTGTATTGTATTGCATTGTGTTGTATCGTGTTGTTTTGTATTGTATTGTATTGTATTGTATTGTGAAACAATGGGGATTCCTGAAGGGCTCGATGAGATTCCAGGCGATGAATAGACCATTTCAACTAACGGCCTCGTTTTCAAAATAATTGAAAATTAGGTCATAGAGAATTTTCGACTTCAGATTCGAATTCAGCACCTTCTTTTTTAGTGTTGATTTTGCAAATTTTGAAATTTCTAGTCCTTACAATGTTGATTTTATAGCGATCAAAGTTTGAAAATTTATCAAACTTTCAATCGCTATGACTGAATTGAATAACTGTCAACTATTCTTTTCTCTTCTAGAAAATCGACAAACTATCTTGTTACTGGAAGCCAAGACCTGACGTTAAAATCCTGGAAACTTCCGCAGATATTCAAGGTAGAAGCTCTTTTTAGTGCCAATTTATAGCACAAAAATCAAATACCATCAACTTCGATCCGCGTCTGGATACAAATTCCGCTGCAGTCAATATTGTTTCGGCCTGTTTCTGACGTTATTACTCTGAGGAGTCTCAGATGAAAAAGCTTTTAAGTATGACCAAAGATGTAATTAAGTCCATAATCAGAGTGTTTAATATATATATGTGATTTTCAAACTGCCTCACTTGTATGTAGGTCCTGGCAACACCACCACCAATAACAACCCTACAGCTGCTTGCTCAGAGTGGTACAGCTGTAGTTTGAGCATCCAGTATTTCAGCCTTTTAACGATAATTTCTACTCATTATAAGTCTAGGCTATTTTCATGCACTGTTTATGAGTTACTGTTTCTTATTCAGGAAAATGCCATTCTCAAGATGTCGGCGACCTGGACTGTTAATGCTCATGATAAGGTACAGGCATAATCTCTTTAAGCATTTGTGGCATTGGGATTCTAGTTATTTTGATGCGAAGACGCGAACATGGGATCGTTTCAAAACAGGGGATCGCAGGTCCATATAAAAGATTTTAGAAGTTGTTTCTGTGGCGCAGTAGTTAGCGTGCAGTACTCACAACAAAATTTTGTTCGAGCCACGGTCTTTCCACTTGTGATTTCAAAGATAGCAACCTTGGGCAAGTTGTTAACACAAACGTGCCTCTCTCTACCCAGGTGTATAAATGGGTACCTAGTCGGTAGTTATGAGCGCCGTGTGTGGCTGCACCCTGCTTTATGCGAGTGCATCCAGACCAGGGATAAAGTGTAAAGTCGACTGAGTAGCCCTAGGCTAGTAGAAGACTCAAAAATGGCAACTTTTCTTAGAAGGGTATGCAATACACGGTTTGATGTGCTCTCCAAGTTATTGCAGATGTGCTACAAACGATCAAGACGGGATGCGAGTATCCAATGATGCGCGCTTATATTAATAATTGTCTTTAACGCGTATTTTTCATGAATAGCGAACACTAGGACAGATTTTTCCAAAAGTGGCATACAACAATATATGGGATTCGAACATGGTTTGCATGATCAGAGAGCCAGCAATGTTTCCACTGTGCTATAGAGCTCAATGAAATCGCCGAGTAACTCTCTGAGTCATACAGCCCAAGGCTCTCCTCCGTTTAACCTTTTGTGTTTCGGCTTTGTTAACCCTTCTTCAGCACAATACATATTTGTACACATTTTTATTGCATGACGAACACTATTGTGGTATGCCACTTGTGGAAAATCTGTCTTTAACGTTTATGCTTAAGTCTAGTTCCAGTAGGTTGATGGGTGTCGCTGAATTTTTGTTTCCATTGCCACTAGCCGTCATTGAGATTTTTTGAGAATAGGTGAAAGAAATTAAAATTTTCTTGTAGGATATCAACTGTGTATCTTATTCACCAAATGATAAACTGATTGCAACTGGCTCGCAAGACAAAACTGCAAAGGTATGCATCTCTCTTCACATAGGCATTTGCATTCTTTTAGCAAACATGTTGTAAGTCTTTCACGTTATCGCTAATCATTTTTTTACCGTTAAGCCCGGCCAAACGTAGCCGAAAATTCATGCAGCATTCGCACACATATTTGTCGGAGGAAGTGTTGGCAGCCTTTTACAACCTTGTTGGGCGAGACAACATTAATTTGGGAGATTTATTAAGGGTGAAGTTTTGACCCTGATCAAACTTCAGCCAACATCACACAACATGTGGCTCACCCAACAAGGCAAAATATGAATGAATGAATGTTTGCAAATGTTGGGTGTGAAATCTTGGCTACTTTCATTTGATTTCATTCATTTCATTTCATTTGATTTCATTCATGTCATTTCATTTCATTTCATTCATTTGATATTTTTTAGACATGATACTCCATCAGTAGATACTTCTAACCTGTTTTTTGAAAAGTGGAATGGAATCCGCATCTCTTATATTGTTTGACTGGGGCTCTAGACAATAGGTTAAGACGGATGTTATACGAGGATTAAGATCTCTGATTGGCTACGGGACCTGTCATACTACTATATACCCCATTATCCCTTGCATGGAGCCATGGTTGCAACAAATCGATCAGTCTTCAACTCCACGAAACATCTTCATTCGTATAGTTTTCATTAGCATCTTCATTTCATACTGTATTCTATAGCATCTTCATTAAATAGCATCTTCATTTCATACTGTATTCATTAGCATGTTCATTTCATACTGTATTCAATAGGATCTTCATTTCATACTGTAGTCAATAACATGTTCATTTCATACTGTATTGATTAGCATCTTCATTTCATACCGTATTAATGACATCTTTATCTTTTACCTTATTCATTAGCTTACATAACGTTTTATCTCAATTACTAACAATTAGCCCCTTCTTTCCAAACCATCCGAGTCCCTCTTTTATTTCTCTGGTTTCTTTTCGTCTTACTCTGCTATACTTTTCCGCTGGAATTAAGTGCATCTTGCATTGCCTGCCGGAAATATGATTTTCCCTAGCCAATCGACTGCTCTAAATGATTGATTGCGCAGGTAAACCGGGCAATACATTTGAATGCGTAACATTTCCTGCTTAAGGGCTTGGATATAATTATTTTAAATCCAATCAACCTTTCATTTTGTAGATATTTCAAGCCTCGGATGGAAGCTTGTATGGTTCACTTCGAGGCCACAGGCGTGGTATATGGTGTGTGGTGTTCTCCCCAGTTGATAAATGCTTAGCAACTGCGTCAGCAGATTCGACTATAAAAATATGGGCGATTCAAGACCTCACATGCGTCAAGGTTCGTCAGCAGTTATATCGATTTTTGCTTGAAAAAGTCTTCTGCAACCGTAACACCTTTTCAATCGGAGCCTCGTAAATATATTCGAACTTATCAAGGCTGTTTCTGACACCGTATTAGACACGATAATTTCTTTTTATCATAGCAACCCTTTGATGTTTGCAGCCTCGTTTTCAGACACAAAATTTTATTCAAATTCGACACGTTTCTATTCTTCTAGTCTTTAAGATGCTAATTCTGTGGCGACGGAAAGTTAGAAAATTTTAAAAGAATTTGACCGTGCAAATTGTTGGAGTGAAATTTTACACTTTGAATCCAGGCATTTTTCACGGTCAAATCTCTCACAGATTTCAAATTTCTTTGAAATAAACGTATATCCCTTGAGCTGATTAATATTTAAAAGACAATACCAAACTAGCTTCTGATTGGTGCAGTTCGATCCGCATCTGGGAATAAATTCCGCCTTAGTTTATTGTTTTGGTCAGTTTCTGACGTTTATACTCTGAGGAGTGTCAGGCGAAAGAAGCTTTCAAGTATGCCTGACTGCCGACAGTTTTTCCCCTGTTTATCGCAATTTTGTAATTTAGTACCACTCAAGAATTATGGTGAAAATCGTAGTATATAACAGACAAAACACTGTTTAACCGTCAAACAGCAATTAAAAAACGAAAACGGGTTTAATTCTGCAAGACATGTTTTAGATATTCTCTATCCATTTTAGTTACATGCGAATAAAAATATTTGATAGCGTATTTTCTCATCTTTTTCCAGACTTTAGAAGGCCATACTAATTCAGTTCTGAAATTACAATTCATGACGCGCGGCATGCAAATAGTCTCGAGGTAACTACAGTATGATAAAGTTATCCTTTTGCTATATTCTTACACTCCCTTATACTTTTTATTTGGTTTCTTTTTATTATACATTTTCATTTATTTTTCCACAATTTTCTCTTATCTTTTTAATTAGATATCGTTTTCGAATTTAATTTTTATCACCTTTTTCAACCTTTTTTATTATTTCTCGTATTTTTTTTGAAATTACATCTTTTTAACTGAACTTTTCTAAATTTTTCAATATTTTTTTTTATTTATTTTGCGTTCTCTTATATTTTTTAATTATATTTTTTGTTGATTTTCCACTTCAGTTTCTATTAATTTTCTAATTATTTGTTTTTAATTTTATTTTTCTGCACTTTTCTATAATATCTTTTATTAGATTTCTTATTCTATAATATATTTCTATTATATTTTTCTACACTTTTCTACTATATTTTTTATTAAAGTTTCTTTTCCTTTTTTGCTATCTACATTTTTCTAGTAATTCTCAGTCTAGTCTAGCTTTTCTATTGAGTTTCTTTTGATTATCACTCGAAGGGTTTGCTATTGATGCTGTGTAGTACTTTTGTCCTCTCTTCAGAAACTCATTTCTCAGAGGTTTCCATTTCCATTGCTCCAGGATTTCTGATAGCATTATTATCATCATCATTGCTTGTCGCTCTATTAGTAGCATCTCCAGCTCCAATTCTAAAGAGACATGAGCACTGTATTTTTCTACGAAGCCACTCCATCGCCTTTCTGTTTCTGTACATGATTATCACGGCGTTTGTGGAAAACAAGGAGTATCGAAGCACTAGGGCAGCTAGGTAAAATTCTGAAAAAATGGCAAGAGGGAGCTCTTCACTTCCCGCAATCTGAATGCAAACAAGCGCTACATTCAAAATGCAATATGGCGCGGTAGACAAAATGGTAGCAGAAACAAGCAACAGAACAGTTTTGAAAAGCTCTCGAACGTAATTAGGCCCATTGGCTGACTGTGTTCCAGAATATATGGGGTTGTCGTTGGTGAAGTGACGTATTCGTAGATATCCTTTGATGTAGAGACCAGCAACTAGTGCCATTGAAGAAAAAGCGGTTAC